>JAQFYM010001113.1:0-39576 GCA_034694785.1 Agrenia bidenticulata | reverse complement strand
TTATCAACTTGGACCATAAAAACATGCATATACTTATTAAACCTAAAAAAAAATGTATATTTTGTTTACAAATTTTTATTTAGGTTGTAAAAAAAACAGATATATACTAGTAAATTGTTTGTTTTTTGTAAAAATGTTATGCATAATCAAGGAAATTAATAATAAAAATAAAACTGTTAAGTACTACTGCAGCATGTAAACTATCGAGTTTTTTATAGCCATTAAAGTTTTCTGTAAACGAAAACTTGCATTTATTCTTTGGTTTTTATAGAAATGGTCCAGAATGTTATAAATGAAGTACTTAATTTGTCTTAAACGCATTATATATTGAAATGACGCTTATTTGAAGCGAATGTAATTTTTTATTTTCTTTTTAATTGTAAATGGGGGCCCTCTTCGTATGGGGGCCTTGTACAAAGTGTTCACCTTACCCCCCCCCCTTCCCCTCACGGAGCCTCTGATGAGTATAGAGAAATTGTATAAGAGAATTATGCAGATAATTCTTGAAAAAAACATAGATTACAATAAAATATAACAAGAAAAAATGCTATGTAGGAAGAACTAAAAAGGAAAAGAGAAATAATAAATAAAGCCAAGGCTTTTTTCAAAATAATAAAAGAGAAAAACAATAATCAAGTATAAATAATTATGAATATGGGAAGAGAAATAAATGAAGGCAATAATAAAATGGCGAAGTCACATAATGAGATAATATTTAATGGAGAGAAAACAGTTTTTTGTAATCAAAAAAAGAATGAAATAAAAAGGACTCATAATTTCATAACTATGAAAGCTGCAGAAATAAATATAAATAAAGATATTTAGGCAAAGAAAACGTAGAAATTAAATTATAGGTAATATGAAAATTAACAATCTATACAGATTAATGGAGTTGTAATTTTTCAAGAATAGTGAAGTAACTGAAAATTGCTAAAAAATGAAAAATAAATCTTTGATGAGGGGAAAGAAGAAAAAAACAGAATGAAAACATAAAAGAAATAGGATAGAGAAATAAAAAGAAATAAAATAACATAGTAAGATGATAGGAGAAATATAAAATTCAAGTACAGTATAATTCAAGGTGAAGATATCAACAAGAAATTACAGAGAGAAGCAATTTTATTGAACTAGGACAGTTGAAAAGTGTAGAAATATGATAAAACATTTGAGAATAATAAATTATGTTAAAATATGCTACCAGAGGTTGCATTAGTATAAGTAAAAAAATGGAGAATCGAAGGAGGAACAATAAAGTGAAAGTGTGTGCAAAAATGAAATAATCAAAGAGAGATAAGGTGTTAAAGGAATTGTAAAAATAAAGTTAAACTATGCAAAGAACACTATGGAAGACAAACTGAAGCTTTCAAAACACAATAAAATACGTATATTTAATCCGCGTTCAAAATATTGTGAATAGCCCTATACAAAGCAATGCGAGATGAAGATTGAACATGATTTAAAGATTTAAAATGTCATTAAAGTGAATAAGAACCAATGTTAGAATGTTAGTGAAGTAAAAAATGAGTAATTAGATAATTTTATAAACCAAAAGAGCAGCAAGTACAAGAAGAAATAAGAAGAAACAACTTTAACGTGTGACCTGATACAAAAAACATAACAAATCGAGCAAATAGTTACGGAAAGTATTGGATAAGTATAAAAAAGACAATACAAGTATTTAGAATCATAATTTAATACTAATAAGGAAGACGAAGATGCAAACAAAACTAAAATAAGATAGTCAACAAAAAAAAAAGGAAAATCATTACAACAAAAAAAGAGATTTGCAAGCGCCGTGGAATTTTACAGAATAATCACAAAGAGCATGCAGAATGAATAAACTGAAAATAAACAAAAAAAAAAGAACTTTAAAGGCGATGTTAAGAAGAGTTTTAAATAAGAACTGGTAAAAGAAGATAACCAAAAAGAAACGAAAATTATAAGAAAAGATTAAAGGTATGATTTTTGAATTCAGACCATTATTACAATAAAGAACTATAAGATGATTTTAGTAAAAGGAAATAAAAAAATTTGTCATTTGAAAGACAAGTAGGAGAATTGTAGAACTGTTTACATTTGATAGAAGAAAAGAAGAAAGAATGAAAATACTAATTTAAAACAAAGGAAAGACAATTACACGTTTAAAAAGGTTACAAGACTTATAGATAAGTAGAAAGTGAACCAAATAGAAGAAGAGGAAAAAGATAAAGGACGAATGATTTCGTGGTGTAAGAAAAGATTGTATTAGAAAGTTATACATGAAACGTCTGCATAATTGCCGGGGTTTAAGAAGTGGATGTTGTCTCGAAGGGTTTAAAAGTCAAACTGATCATTTCGAGATGATTGACATATGAAAAATTCATATTATATGTTTTGATATAGATTGATTAATATTTATAAAAGAAATGCATTTTAAAAAAAAGAGAACACTTTAAATATATTTCTTAGTCTTTAGCCGCATATTATCCAAAACATACAAAAATCCAAATAACCCCTGAAACTGAAAAATACCATCAAACAATACAAAAAGGCGGCAAAAAAAATCAATTAAAAAATTAAACAAACCAAAACTATGTTGGAAAATCATCATTTTTTTAAATTTTTTTTATCAATAAAAAAAAAATTAAAAAAGGTTACTTTATTTACACAAAAATGCGAATAAAAAAAGAAGCCTTATCAATGCGAACTATTGATTGTATGTATTTATATCCGTTTTTATATATTTTATTGCGCCAATTTTTAAAGCCAAAAATTTTACAGCCAACAGAAACTTAAATGTAAAATTTCTGTTTTTGGCAAATTAATTTTGACAAATTTAAGTTAAAAAAATAGTATGTAAAATATCGATTTGATTATATACTCTAACAAAACGAGTCACGTATAAGACAAAGATGTAATTAAGGTCAGTAACGTCAGCAGGAGGCAGGAGGCAGGAGGGGTCACTTACCTCCCTCCTGGAAAAAAAATGCGCCAGATTTACGGATTGAAGAAGTTCTAAATGCAACCTTAGGTTTTTTGCAATAAAAAACATATTAAAAGTAACAAGATAAAAATTTTTATATAATATTGTAAGATAGTAAAAGGTTGGTATTTTTGTACCAGGTCGTTTTTTATTATTTGCTCACATCAAAAAAAGATCTGCTGACGAACTTGATTAGGATTCATGCGTTCTTTTTAATTTTTAATCTGCCAAAAACTTTGTTTTGTATATTTAAGTACTAAATTCAGACCAAAACATGTTTAACTTATGGTTATTGCAACACATACCGTTTACTAACAAAACCAAACTTGCACAAGTTTCACTTTTTTAATTAATGTAAGAGCAACACTAGGTAATATAAGTATTAATTGCGTAGATATAAATTTGTTATAAACAGCATATCAAATTAGATAAGCATTTTACTGTCAACACAGAAAATTCATTTAGTAACGTATTTTATATATAAAATTTAAATGGTCACAATTGTATATACTTTTATACTTAGGCAATATATTTTCCATAATCAAAAAAATTTTGTTATAAGTTTCTCGAACCATAATATAGAAAAAACATTTTGGTAACGATATTTAAGCTAATTACAACATTCAAATTTAATTTATGGTTTGAGATATCAAGGGGTATGGTTCAACATATAGAAAAAAAATTGTCGAGTGAGATCCGAAGAATCTCGAGATACGGAGATTCCTGAAATCTTATATTTTAAGAAAAACCAGATGTAAAATAGGCACAAATATAAAAAAAATTGTAAATTTTTTTATTTTTATGTTTTATTTTGCCAACATTTTGTAACTGCAGTTTTTGTTGACACAAAAACAAAAATTAGAAAGCAAATATGTAAAACATGCCTATGAAGAGCTGTAGACTAATGTCGAACAAAAAAATGGTTTTGACTTTTTTAAAAGAGCAGTTTAAAGTCACGGCGCAGTTTTTAGACGATACAACGCGACAATGTAAATTTTATATATGCTATATAATACTTTTATTGTAAAAATTTTTTTATTAATATTTTCACATGTAATTTATACATGTACAATCTTTTCACGATAAAAGTCAAAAAATAAACTTTTTAAATATCATAATAACTACCTTTAAGTATTTTTCGATGAATTTTTTTTTTTTTTTGTTTAATTGTAAGGTTTTAATTTCCCGTTTCAAACAAAAACTACACAATATAGGGTTTTAAACGTTAGCGATAATTTCTTCGTAAATATGTTGTAAATATCGTGTTGAAGAATATTCAATGGTAAAAAAGCTTATATATGTTACGGACAATGTATTAAATGGAGCATTTAATTAACTGCAGGTCATTTTTTTTTACATGCTCAAAACATTCAGGTCTCTTTTTTTAGTATTTAATATAAATTGCCTACATCTAAGATAACATATTCAGACAAAACAAAATGCCTAGGCAGTATCTCCTTTATACAAAACCAACAGAATAAAATCAGAATGCGTCATAAATATTTATTAAATTACAGTTATTTACGGTCTAAGTGTCCCACTTTATCAAACAAAGTGTCCGATTTTTTTTGGACTTCTGTTTTGATCTTCAAAGTGTCAACTTTGTCAATTAAAGTATATTTAGAAAAAATACAAAAAATGCAGTAAATAATAGTTTATCATCTTCTAGTGGACAACCATCGGTAGTACATATCTACAACGCATTCAAGCCTATTAAGCATACCATAAGTAGTAGTTTCGATGTTGCCGTGCAATATAGCTGTTAGTAGTACCAGTTAAAAGCAGCAATTAAGCTTCTGATTCAGCATTGCCTGCGCGCACCATTTGCTCTCATTGTAAACACATACTTCTAAACGGGTGCAAAAAGGGTGTGTGCTGCAGTAAGGATATAATATGGTGTCCTAAATTTTCGATTAAGAGTATAATGTTAATATTTTGTTAAAAGGCTACATATTCGCAAACTCAAATTATTTTCTTTTATCATTTTGCTCAAATGTCTCTAATAAATTCCTATACCAACGCAGAGATCAGTAAAATTTATCGCATGAGCTGGCTCCGCTTATAAATAGAATCCATTTTTACTTAGAACTGTACAAATCAAAATGTTTCTTGTTTTATTACGGGTGACTTTTTGGATCATCGGGTGTTAACAGCAAAACGATCTCTTGTAGAAAGCATGCTGACGTTGTACCCTACCTCGTCAAATTTAAAAATGTACACCATCTCCTCTATCATTATCTGCTAAAATTCAGTTGCATATCTTATTCTTTTATCGATTACTTTGTTTGAATTGCGCCTTTCAGGAAAAATTGATACACGCTTGAAACTAGAAGTAAACCCGACAATTCTGTCCATGGTAAATAAAATGATTTTAATTATATATGTATGTTCTTATTTGGCTATTATTGTCTTTAAAGTGATAGAACACTCCTCGTTTGATACACAAATAGACAAAATCCTTATGGTTATTATTCAGAATTGTTTTATTGTTCCGCTGTTTTTTTGGGTTGTGTCATTGTTGTCTGTTATCTTTCTTTGATTCTTTTTACCGTTTTTAACAAGCACCTAGCAATTCCGCAATATCTTAACTTCTCTTACTATTTAAACCTCGTGTACTATTCTGATCTCATTTTATTTCACACATTTGGGCGGCTTATTGCTAAACTCGAGCTTATTTCTGTACTTCTTTCCTTAGGTTTGATTAAAAAATCCTCATCTAAATTTTCATCAATTCTACTTTAAGACGCAAAAGGAGTTTCAAAATATTTTATAAACAACGCCAAGTCACCAATTTTTAAAATGGCTTATTTTATTCTAGTACCCATATACCTCAAAATAAAACAAGGATACCTTTTGTTATAGGGTTTATAGTATCTACACTTACCTGTGTACCTGTCTGCACTTCTTGTATGTCTTTAGCAGTAATATTTGCTCTTTCTGCCGACATTTGCATTTTAAGGGCAAAAAGATTGATAAAAATGGCTTTTTGACTGAAAAAAAAGGGACCAAAAACTCTGGATACTTTGATTACTAAAAAAGGACACTTAGATTAAAACCCTGTGTACATCGAATGCTACGTCATCAAAGTTAAAAATAGAAAAGTACTAACGATGTGGCAGAAATATTATGTTAACTAGGATTGCTGGAAATAATATGGCTGAAACATTAGTTTTCTATTTGAAATTACTAACAAAACACGAATAAGGCTATGTAACTAATTTACACTACTCTGTATAACTAGGTGGTATAGGTTAGTATGGTTAAAGTAATATGTAAGTATTATATCTTAATTTTATTATGCAAAGTTTATGCTCCCATATACGTACGGCTACTAATAAAGGACGTTTTGTCAAGTAATATCAAGAACCTGATGGTGAGCAATTACATAAAATGTTAGTAAAAAAACATAAGATTCTAAGAAACCCTTACAAAGACAACTTTTTGAACAACAGGGTACACATATTATCTTTGCGTATTAATTAGCGTTTTAGTTTCTACAAAGCCTTGAGTTACCCACTTTATTCAAAACTCATTTTTATTATATTTTTTGCACCATTTAATACAAATTACTACTACAAATAAGCCTTTTATTATTAGATAATAAGCCGCGTGTATGTATAAGACATATTATATATGTTATAATTATACACTGACTCGATATTTATGGTAATACGACTAGTATTGTATAAAAATGTTCAGTATAGTAAATGTAATAACCTTAAACGTTTAGGTCACTAATAGTCTTAGACAGCTGATTGTAAATACAGCATGAAATGCCCCTTTTAAATACCATGCTTGATTGCCGTTTTAAAAAATGAAGTGAATCAAAGTCTTTTTTTACTGTCAGAGTGAATAAAAAAGGATAAAAAGTAAAACCCATTTATTTATGTTGTAAAAATCTATTTTGGTATCGTGGTTTATTTAATCTTTTTTTTTTCTTGATACTGTGGGTTTATCTCTTTGGTTTTAAAAAAAATTACTGATTGGGAATGTTTTTTAAAACACATAATAGTAAAGACAAGGAATAAGCTTATTATTTGTGCAAGTGTAAGGAGTGTTTTGTTACTTTTAGGTTTAAAAAATTCATATTTCATATTTTTTTTTTACAATTTTTTTTTGTATTTTGACATAATTATGTTAATAAAATATTTGTAAAAAAAAAATAAAACTTAAACACGAAATATAATGAAGTATATCGACGAAAAACTAAGTGTTTTAATATTCCTATCCGTCGCTTTTGCGGTATAACGCAAAGCGGTTTTAACCGCAAAAATAAAATATAAGATACCCTTGATTTGTAAAGTTTATATAATTATTTTTATTAAATAAAACATGTATAGTTTAAACATATTTCCTTTATCAATTTCAATTCATAAAATTTCTTTTCATTGGTAAGGATTTCACGGATCAGCTGATGCTTCTTTTCTGTCTCAGTCGTGATATCTGAGGATTTAGCACATAAGAACTAAAATTTCTTATAATTTTTGCGCTATGAAACAGTCTCGTGTTCTTATCTTTTTTAGTAAATAATAATAATGCAGGATGTGCTGTTGCAAACTCTGAATTCAAACTCGTATTATGGGCATCGGCAGAATTGTTAGTGAGCGTAAATCTGTTCATTGTTCTAAAATTAGTAATCGAAAAATCATAATAATGTCCTTTTTATTTTTGCGTAACTTAATATTTTTTAAAAAATAATCTAAAAAATTCTTAACACTATCTTTATCGCCATACTTTATCATAATTGAGCTTTTGAGCAAGAAGAAATCATTGAATTTTTTTTTACTGGGGCAAAAAAGGAATACATAAAATTATTTTAAACAATTCTACAAAGGTTATATGCGACTGATATACGGTAAATAAGCTATTTCCTTTTATATTTCTTACCACCATCTGAACGAAATAAAAAAAACAATTTTGCAAAGTGACTTTAGAAAATGTTTTTTTACATGATTCAATAACACTCTTTTCAAAATCAATTATTATATTTTAAAACTTTTGCGGATCAATTATTGATTTGATCAAAAAAAACAACTTATCATATTGAGAACGAGTTTTCTTTTCTTGCAAAGCATACATTATTGTGAAATCTTTACATAAATAAATGATGAATTGTGGAAACCTGATACAACCTATGAGGACATGTCCAGAAAATGCCATCCAAATTCCAATGCTCTAAGTATTTACAATGAATAATATTTTCTTGATTTAAATAAATACTTGTTTGGTTTTCGGACCTGAAAGGTCAAAGTGCTGAATACATAGATTTTATCTGCACATTATATATATTCCTTGTGAATATCGATATCTACAGATACTGGTTGTAGATCTTAATCGTCCTATAATTTTGTGAATCATTTGATGCATAGAAGCTGGGGGAGGCATAAACGCTTTTTCTACACCCTCTGAATGTTTCATCTTCTGTTTAAGTATTTCTTGTGGTGTTAGGGGGCGGCTTGAGTGCTCAATTTTCGACATTTTCAATAAAAAAAAATTATATAAATTCATGGGCAAACATGGTCTTATGGTTGTGTTGTTGAGCAGATACCTAATATCAGGGACCGTTGCTTTTTTATGCAGCGGTGCTGTTCTCTCGACGCATCATTAATAATTAATTTGTGCATTGCGTGTTTAAGGCTGCAATTGTTCTTATTATATATTGCCCATTTGGATCCATATTTAGGTCCCTTAAATACTACCGGTTCGCAATTTTTTAAGAACTTCTAATGCATGTAATTTATACTGTTCCATTCAAGGGGTAGTTATATTTGCGGTTAAAGTTTTTTTTGTGTAAAAGGACCGTGCCAAAAAAAAAGATAGAACTTGAACGTGAAAATAAACGTAGTATTATGACCAAATATATGTGTTTGTATGCCATTTCGTTAGCAAGTTCCAAGAAAAATTTTACTGCATAAAACGGTTTTTTTTTTCTTTATTTTTACATATTATTAGGAGTACAAGCTATTAAGGCTTCTTTGTTTAGCTTAAATGTATATTTAATTATGTATACTTCGTCTGCAGTAGTAATCCATCTTAGGCATTAATGGTAATTTAAAAGTATTCCTTGTTAAAAACCATAAAAAATTGACATTTACATGATTTTTTATGGTGTAAAAATTACGCACCCAACCATGTGTACATTTATTGGAAAAGAATATTTTTACTTTGTAATGGGTAGATTATAGTTAATCAAAAAAGTCTACTTTACCTATAGTTCCCAGTCTTACACCGAATTTGTTTAATATGTAAAAAGTAAATTGATTGGTAAATTTAAAGTAAAATTTTTGTACCTTTTAACACTATTTTTTGCAATTTGCCGTATTTTTAACTGTTTGTAGTTGATTTCATTGTACTTAGCTTCTTGTAGTCACTTTATGTGTCAATAAATACCCACATGCTGGTTAATGCTTAACACTGAATGCATAAGTAGAAAAACGAATGACTTACGGCTTTAGTTTTATTGAAACGCGTCGAATTTTAATGTCGTGAACATTTTTTGTAGTCTTTTTTGTATAAATATGTGTAATTTTTGTATAAAAGTGACGTAAATATATTTTTAACATCTATTTACAAAATTGCTACAAAATGGTAGTAATTTATGCACCATCTTACTTTGCAACCTTTTTTGCCTGAGAATTATTTCTTATTAGGTTTTTTTGGTGATAGCCCAGTAAAGCTTACATTATTGTACATTTAAAAAACACACTCTTAAGGCGCTTATTAAATATAGAGACCGGTAATAAGTAAAAAAACTCGCTTTAGAATATTTTTGATTTAAACAAACTTATACATATTTGCAAGAATTGCAATTTTCTCTCTTGCTCAGTTCGTTCCAAACCTTTTTTTATAATAATTATTGATGCGTTCTTTGTAAAAGTAGGGGAATAATTGTATAAGATTTTAATACAAAATATACTACAGTTTTTTTGTCCCATTATCTTTTTGTGTTTTTTTTTGGCTTTTTGTAACCCCATCTTGATTTTTCAGACCAAAAACGCGCTCTTAATTACAGATAACGCTTAATTTGAGCTCTTGTTCATTTATTTTGTTTTTTTTTTGCCTTATTTTTTTTAGGATATAATTTGTTACTTTTACCATGTTACAAGGTATTATAATAACCACTGTCGTCCATTCGAAAAGAAACCAACAGGTCCAAAAAATCATTTTTATGCTTTGTAAAATGTTTGCCTATTTTTTGGTGTTTCTTAGCAATTCTTGGCAAAATTCATATGTTTTTTATATTTATTTTTAAGGCCGTTTTTTTGATTCTAAGGGCTTTCGAACTTACTACTTAATAAATATTTGCTTACATCAGAAAACTCATATTCATCAAATTGTAATTATAGAAATTGCTTAGATTAAATTACCAGTAAAATGGAATCTGGTGTAAAAATACTTGAAACGGCAACCCTGATTCTAACTAAAAACCGCCTGGTACAATTAATTTCTAGACAGACTAAAAGCCATACACCATACACTTATCCAATGATAGATTTTGGCCAGAAAAAATTTAGCATAATGTAATTTGAATTAACCTTAATATAAACAAAAAATTTAAATAATCTGTATTATTGTTTTACTATTAAAAACAAACATTTAACGATATTGTTGCCTTCAGGATGTCTTTTCATTAGTTTTCATCTTTAAAAAATACAATGTCCACCTCATCAGAGACTTTGCACCACAGACTACTACACGCTGTGCATCTTTTAATACGAACATAAATTAGATATAAAAAGCAAAAAAAATGAAAATTGAACCGCATTTTATTTGTTTATGCGCTTTTTACAACAAACAAACAACTACTTACAATATAGCAATACTTGTTTTTTGTATAATATTCATCTACATATATAAAACCTGTTATTTCTACGATAATATAGACCTGAGGTTCTGTAAAAAAGTTTACAGTGTTCTAGTAATAAGTGATTTTATATAAGGTTATGTCCTTAATGCCCATTATTTTTTTAAGGTATGCTTTATATTTATGACTACTTTTTTTTTTTGATTCCTACTGTTTTGTTGGATTTCTCAATTGCTTAGCATCATTACAAAGGAAAATAAAATCTATAGGATAGAAAAATATTAACTAAAAAGTGAACAAGCGTTCAACAAATCGTAAAGTAAGGAAATATCCAGTTTTAAAATAAAAACAACTAGTTAAATGACAAGAAAGATGCAAATTCCTTTTTTGTTACATATTATGTTTTATACTGTACGCATTTACAAATAAAATATGTAAAAAAGAAATACCCACTGGGTTGTTGCGGATGTTGCATACTGGTTGTCCAGGCACAACGTCAGTATTTGTGTTAAAGCAACACATATTTTAAAATAAATAATTAACCGTGTTCTTCTTTTTTATAAAAAAATGCCATTTTTATGTTTTCTTATGTTAACGTTCATTTTTTGCTTTAGCTGTTGATATATACAGAAAAAATTAAAAAAGGCGTAATTTATATTATTAGGCGGCTCTACAATTTTTTCATTGAATGGTTTTGTATTGTAATGTGGTGTCGAACAGTTGACTACTTTCCAAGACGTGGCAAAAGTATTTTAGAGCATAAGTCTATAAAATATTATCGTCTTTTAAAAAACCAACTGTGTTTGCTAGAATATTTTTTTTATAACATAAAAAACATAGATAACATTTTTTACTATTTTTATTATATATTTTTTATTTAAACCACATAAAGCAAGTTGCATTTAGCCATAAACAAGCATTCTTATTTTATGTAATTAACACATAGGTAATCATTTATAATTATTGGTATACGCTTTTGCTCATTTATTTTTTTCTTTTATTACTACTTGTTTTTTATCCTAACAAATAAAATTTTAACTCACGAAATCATATCGTCTTCATACACCTTACACAACAATTTTTTCACGCATACCTATTAGATCGACCGCTTTTTAAAAATTTTTTTTCATTTTAAATTAAAAAACTAAAGTTTTTTACACTTACATAAAAGTTTTTTGGTGTATTTCTATGCAGAAAAACCGAATTCAGTGTAATTTTTGTCAATCTATATTAGAAAATTATTATAATATAAAAGTAATAAAACTAAATGAACGGGTTTAAAATATGCATGCTATAGGTTTTATATTTTAAAATTCTACGCAAAAATATAGAAAAAGTTTCGTGAGCGAAACCTCGAGATTATATATATATCGAGATTCTCGATTGTCTTGATATGTAAGATTTTTTGTTAATTAGCTAAAACTTAGACAAAATAATCACGGAGTGACTCTGAAATTCTACATTTGTTGTATTTTATTCTTTGTTAAATGATATTTGTATGGGTATAATATGATTTATGAACAAAACCTGTATATCATAATGGGTGTAAATATATGGCAACTAAAGGCTTATAAAATATATCAAATATAAATTTACTTTTAAACCATCTTTTGTTATTCTCGAGACCGAAACAAGATTCGAAGATTAGAGAAAAAATCTTGTACACACTGTATATGCTACATATACATAGTATGACCCCTTTTTTATTTCCTAGATTACATATTTATATTTAACATTTACGTTTTTTTAAATTCTTAGACACCGCAATAATGTACTTTTTTGTAAAAAACTAGCGGGACGGGCATCAAATTTGTTGCTCTTATGTTTTACGAACACAAAAAAAACCTGTAAACTCTAAGCGTTATACTATGAAATCATAAAAATAGTTTTTTAAGCACTTTTGGTAAACTTAACCAAAAATACATTGCGAACATTTTTTACAACAATTACAATGTAAATATACAGCAGGATAGCAAAAATGTATAGAAAAAAACTTATCATACAAAAACTGACATATATTGCGTATAATAAGCCCGATATAGAAAATTTAGTTAAATAAGATTGATTTTTATCAGAAATAAAACAGTCATGATTCTTACGATATCTCGACAATTACAAAAATTACTAGAGCTTTTTTTTTGTGATTTAAGATCTTGAAACTTTATTCCACTCTCGTTCTACATAAACAATTCATCAAGTATTTTTAATACAACCCTCTGAAAAATATTAAAAAAAAAATAATATAATATGCACTAAGATCGAGGACATAAAATATATATTTCGTTTACATTTTGTATGTTATTTTGTCAATTCAATGTTAATTTATACGCTTTTATGCTCCAAATGTTAGTTCTGATAATGGACATTACAGAAGAAAGAACAAGATAACGTGTCATACTAATAACATGCAAGTTTTTTTAACCCTAGCCTATAGCTCATGTCAGTTGATATAAGGCAGATCTAACTGTCTTTCTAGATATTGAAATACCTTACAGCAAGGTCTGATGATTTTCGTATCCGTATCAAGTAAGATAAAAAACAATATTAAAAATGTAAAGGAGAATACACAAACTTATGAGTAATAATTTTCTACTAAAAAACATGTAATCTTTGACTTTTTTTTGTGCAATTAATGGCAATACATTAAAAACAAAAATGTCAGGCCGATGTAATACCTATAGCGGCTATACAACCTGCAAAATAAAACACAGAAAAGAGTATATATAAAGTTTTGCACTAATATGTTTATAGACTGTCTGCTAAAATGTAATTTAAAATTGCTAGAAGAGTTTTTAAACAGGTTCAATAAATTTCATTGGGGTAACATGTAGATTATTGAGAAAATCATCTACCATTTCAAAACTGCTTTTTAGTAAAAAAATGTCGTTACGGCGTCACAACTATTAAAAGTTGCCTTTAAAGACGTTTTAAATGCTTTTAAACACAAAAGTTGTTTTTTGGGTTGCCTTAGTAATAAAAAAATACAAAACCATACAAACAACTTTAACTACCTAGATCTTAAAATAAAATCACAAGTACGTGTAATTTTAAGCAAAAAAGGCGAAAAACCCATTTTTTTATAAAAAGCTTCGTGTTGTTAATAAATTGACGATGTATTCTTTAGTTGATAAACAAATATCAAATTTAAGTTCATATTTTGTTCATTTGTAATATTTTTTTTATGAATTTGCATGAGTAATGTTATCAATTGCAGCACATAATTCTTTTTACTTCATAATGTTTTAACTTTTAAAATATTTGACATTCGCATTTATTCTTTTATTATTAAATTAACAGAGTAGTTATATTATTATTAATTGCAAAAAATTATAAAGGCATATGACATAGCTGATTTTTGGCATTCGTAAATAAACAAAAGTTTTTTGACCATTTATTATAGTAAAACACATTA
This sequence comes from Agrenia bidenticulata, assembly GCA_034694785.1. NCBI lineage: Eukaryota > Metazoa > Arthropoda > Collembola > Entomobryomorpha > Isotomidae > Agrenia > Agrenia bidenticulata. The sequence goes on along the minus strand of JAQFYM010001113.1, from coordinate 25,398 downwards.
TGAAAACGAATAAATTTCTATTTTGTAATAATTTTTTTATAACACCTCGTTTATATAAAAATGTGTAGCATACGATTTATATTCGACTGAACTGTTCTGAATGATATTTTTTTAAAACTAAACCTGTTTTATAAATGTTACGACTTGTGCAGGAAAAAAAAAGCACACATCTATTCCGTTTATAAATAAGTACAAAAAAAATCATTTGGATTTACGACGACAATTGAATCAGGTGATTTATGTCAAAAGATGTACTTTAAATCTAAAACATTTTTTTGTCTATGCATAGATATTGAGGCCAAACATACAAGATATGAAAAAAAATTTGTTAAGAAAAACGTATTGCACAATAATAAAAAAAAATATGTAACCTTTAAGTTACAGATTAATAACATCATCAAGGTGTTTAGAATTGATATCTATGCAAACACAGTATACGAAAATAGGTGCACGCTACTTTTTATATAAGATCTTATCATAATAATAAAAAAAGTTGTACGCCAAATAATTCAGCTGTTAATAATGATTAATTGTATTATCTAAAATTTCTTAATATAAATCAAATTTAGCAAAAAAATACAAGTTTAGCATATTGAAATATCAAGATCATTTGCTCTTATACAATATATACTACGAACCGTCTTTTTAGTCATGTTTGAATTTAATTGTGCGGGTGTTACAACTTGGGTTGATCAATTGCATTTTAAAGATTTTAAATGCACTCTTATTTACTATAAATGCAAATTTTGTGTTTTGGAAGGCTTTTTTTTATTTGCATTTTATTCTTTTTATGACCAAGATGCAAAAATTAAATTTTCATACATCATGCCTGTATGATAAGAATATACGGGTAATTAAAGGTTGGTCGACTTTTTTGTTTTCTATATTAAGAGAAAAAAGACTATCTAAAAAACCGTAGTAAATTAATTATTAATAAATATTTGTAGATAAAGAAAACGCTAACAAAATCTATTAAAAGACAGTGTAGATTCTTGTACAATAATATAATAAAACTTACTATCACAATACTTTTTTTGTATTATATTTTATATATCACACACACCAGATTTTCATGAATCCTCTTTTGTTCCTTTAAATCACTAATCATCAAGTCTCTATATTTACGTGTTTATCGTAAATAGTATAAAGTGAGACATTTTAGCAAAATTTAACCTTCTTATTTACGGGTTTTACAGAAACTGGTTTTTGTAAGCCCAAAAACTAAAAAATAAATTTGAAATGAGAAAATATCAGTTTGTCACTAAAATCCAAAACAGCATTTTTAATACTATTTGTCTACATACATTACAACGGTTTAACAGAGGAATTCATAATTTTTTAGCATAGATTTAAAAAACCTTTTTTAGACCTAAGCTTCAAAAAAATAAAAAATGGACGCGATCTTTTTGTATCTGAATTAAGCATTTTAATATAAACTCGACAAAGAGAAATTCTTGCGTCTACACTTTATAGTTTTTTTTTTTCATTGCAAAGTAGTTTTTGAAATAAAAAAAAAAGCGTGAATTTAAAATGACTCTCTGTAATACAATTACCAAGCCTAGCACAATCTTTATGTTGCAAAAAAAACATATGATTAAATTTTGTTTTTGTTGTTTTTCTATTTAGAAAAACTTGCCAAATATTGGATTAATTTCATTAAAAAAATATCTTTTGCACAGTTCCCTGTAGCATTATCTCTCACTGCGGAGTTTCCGAGCTTGTTATATGCAGTCAATGCTTTTAAAATCATAAAGTCGATAAAATTCTTTTTTATATTTAAACAATGTTGTAAAATTTGTAGTATTTAGTCACTCTATAAAAAAACCAATATGTTTTTTTAAATATAGATCGCAAATGATTTGTTTCTATGTGAATCCTATATAGAGAAAAACGTATATAAAATTATCTCAGAAATATTTTTTATTTACTTGTCCTGTAAATTACCAATACAAAAAAAAATTATTTACGGGAAATACGGGCAATTAAAAGTTGTCGTAAAATAAGCGGCCTGCTACTATTTTACCTGCTAGAATACTTAATTATTATTTTATATTTTATTTCAGCATTATCTTATTGTAAAATATGTTTTTCTATTATTATTTACGATTGTTTTTTGTTACTTTATTAACTTTCTGTATTTATTTTCCAGATTTTTCTAGATTGGTCTTTGGCTTAGTCAACTTAAGTACACTTTTTCTAAAAAATCATGGTTTTAAGTTGACTTTATAAAAAAATAAATATAGTTATAAATTACTAATTAGAAAATATAAATTCATATTTTTTATTTTTAGTTGTTAAGAATGCATTTTTTTGCATATTTTTATGTATTTATGGTTGACCCTACTTATAAACGTTTTTTGCGTAAAAGAAAAGTATCTTTTTAAATGCAATGTTATTGTATTTAAACAAAAAAGCACAGTAAAAAAACGCTTAATAATATAAAAAAAAATATTTTGATGCACTAAATGTATTGCCAAATTGTTACAAAATCTAAAGGCATTAGAATACAAAACTTAATAAAAACTTTACTGTTTCATCAAAAATAGTAAAAATTATTTTCACACATTATTTTATGTCTAAAAAAATTCGCATTTAATAAAATTTGTACTTTTTCAAAATAAAAATATGTTGTTTTTGAGACCTCTGTTTTTGCTTTTTTAAAAAAAATAAATTTTATTTCTTTTTTTTTCAGCAAAAAGTAAAACCGAGTATTTTTATATATATTGACTGCAAAAAGTAATATTAAAAATTCTAGCGTTGATTTTTACTGTACGAAGCCAAAATTAAGCATGATTCTAGAGTTAGTTTTACTGCGTAATTTGTTTTATTCTATATAATGAGATTTTTTTCGTTACTATTATTGACAAAAGTTTTCTTTTAGTATCAAAATATAATTTTTTAGTGCAAACGACGTACAGCCACATCTTTTTTACAAGTTATCTTTACATCAACTTTTCAGTCAATTAAATGTAGAGCATTGTTTGCGCACATCATCTCGTTGCGTTTAAAATATGTTGAGGGACGCTATTACAACATGTAAGCTTGTTATTCAATCTTTGCAGTTATGTAAAAAAAAAATGCTTGCTAAAAAGAAAACGTCAACCGTATATATCCTGTATAAAATGAACATTTTTTGTGACAGACATCAGTAATTTGCAACGTAAAAAAATTTTTTATGTAATATAATTTTTTTGCGCTTTCAAAATACTAATTTATTTCGAAGAAAAAAAAGTTTCTAAAGGTATGTATTATACCCGTAATAGATACGCCAAAATTTTTTTAGAGTATATTAATAGAATATTTGGATGTGTAAAAAGAGTGCATAAAAAGAGTTGGATATACAAAAATATATGCAATAAAGTTTTTGATAATCTTATACTAATTAAACTAAATAACAGTTATCTTACCAAACATTTTTTAATGTATATTTTATCACAGGGTTTCTGCTTTTCTGATGTCGTTTGTTTGCAAAACTAAGTTATTCTGGTTGCTACTTTATGTGTAAATTCATACCTTGTGTAATGCATACCTGCAAAATTTTTTATATTACAGAAGTTATGTAAGTAAAAGAAAACAACAAGTATTTTTGTGTTTTTAGTAAAAACAAACAAATACCCATAATCTTTATTACAACAGCTTCAAAAAAATTAATGAACAGCTCACGCTTGCCAATGCAAACCTTCTTCAGTTTACCTATTTACAACGCAGTAATTTCTTGGTTTTTAAGTTAGATATTTAGGTTTTTAGTATAAAGTGACAAAATTTTGTAAGTTTTACGTTTTTTCAACCTTTCGTATAGGATATATATGTATGTAGTACATAGTTATTGGCGCAAAAATAGCTTTATATCTTATACCGACTGAAAACATAGTCAACAGCATTGCGGCTGCCTGTACACATTTTTGTTGTTGTCTGAAAAATGCTTGACATTAATATAATATTTTGCTTTTACTGCATTTTTTTTGTAATTTGTCAGGTTTGCGAGGTTATCTTGCTTTCAAAATGCTTTCATATTATTTCAAAAATTTGTCACTTGTAAAAAAATAAATTTAAAACACTTAAATTTTTAAAAACATCTGAAAACTGAACAAGTTTGATTTTTCATAGTAAAATGCCAATAAAAACTTTTTTCATTAAAAAAACAAAATAAAGTAATTAAATTGTCAATCTAATGACTTCGGACTCTAAATAAATACATTATATGCAGTTTGAGTATTAAAAACTTATGTATATACTCCCAGATAGATTGTATGTTCAATAATGTGCTAAGTTTTAGCTGCACATAATTCGAATCATTTGAACAATTAAGCGGGTAATTTACAATACATTTTTGATAGTTATGTACTTAGTCTACACTAATGGTTTAATATTGAGTAACTTATACGTTACATCTAAACATAACTTACAAAAAATAACCAAAGTTCTATAGATATACGGCTTTGTAAATATTGTACTGTTATTTTTTTTACCCGTTTTTTTTTTCTGTTATATAAGCAGCTTCATGTAGTTTGAAAAATAATTCATAAACTGTTTTTTTTTAATGAGTTTGTGTTTTATGTAAAAAGAATTTTTTAATATTGAATTGTGCTCTATAAGGCTTTAAAATGTGATGAGTAACATTTAAAACTTTTTTTCAAAAATTCAGTTATGAATGGTTTACTTTATCTTTAGTTTGTGTTAGAACGTGTTTTTTATTTATAGCTTATCTGTTTTGCAGATATTTTTATTAAATTATAAAAAACTCCATAAATTTCTAAAACATTTTTTTGAAAAAATGTTTGCAGTTTTAATTTGTTAAAGGCACAAAATTAGTTTAGGTTTTGTGACATTATAATATTTGATAGTATAAAATTAAATTCTTAATTTGTGTTATAAGATAACCCTAAAATTTATTATGTTGCTAACGGTACATAATTATACTTTACTATGAATAGACATACTGATGCATTTTGCTGTATATCTTTAGTTCATTACAAGGATTACTAAATGCACATTTCGCTTATTTATTGACTGAACATCTATGTCTTGCAAGAAAAGATGACAAACTACAGACAAGACGTTTTAACTAATAGAAATAAACAAGTTTATGCACATATAATAATAAGTTGCGTTTTAAAATTATTTTTTTCAACTTTGTGTTATGGGGTGCAGAATTGACGGGGTTTTTAGGCAAGCTCACAAATAGAGGTGTTAACTAAACTTACAGTAAAAAGTGTGATTTTAGTAATAAAAAGGTGAAAAATTTTGTGGAAACCCTTTAAGTCGTTGATATCATGCTTTAAATGTATGTAGTTTTGCTTCCTGTTTTTGGATTGCGTTGCATAAAAAGCATTGTCTCAATATCTATGTCGTCATAGAACACAACAGGCAATAACAACGGTGTCTTTTTTTCTTAAATAGACATCGTAAAATAAATATACTGTTAAAAGAATATAGATAAGCATTAAACGACTTTGCTTTATTTTTTTCAAACATACACAAATTTATTCTTCATGGAAAATATCGGCCAAAGAAAAAGACTAGCGACTTACAAAAAAATATTCTGTAAATATTTTGATTGAACGAAAATAAACACATCATTTTTTAGTAGGCTGGGATTTACTTGATTTTTTAGCAAAACATAGTTTTGTGCAATTTTTCGACCCTAGTAATGATTTAACTAAAGGCGCTGTTTTTTTTTATTTTATTGATTTAGGTAGCCACAAATTAAATTTAAAAAAAATTGTACTTTAGAAGGTTTTCGATATAGGCAAAAAAGTGTAACTGATTTTACTTTGATTCTATTTTTATCACTAGGATAATTTTTCTATATGGACTTATCCATGGTTAAAAATTTTTACTATAGTATTTCATATTTATGACTACAGTATGAGTATAAAAAAAAAGTTCGGATCTGGGGTGATATTTTTTTACTGTTCTAGATGTACTTTTTACTATATAGAAATGATCTTAAAAAACAAAAATCTACTATAGAAAAGGTCAAAAAATCTTAGGTTATTTTATAGTAAAAGTCGAGGTATTAAGCATACCAATAATAAATTTGTGCATAAAGAACATAATCAATTTTTAAATCATTCTATGAACGCGCACTGTAAGTTATTTTCTATGCATCAGGCACATACCATGGTAGTAATACTGGGTTTTATATTGTAGAGTACATCATGCAATAAAACACAAATATTGGTTTATTGTACGGGTAGGTTATATTTTGTATAAAGTGCAAAGACAAATAAATTTGCGTAAAATTTTAGTTTTATGTATTAGATAAGACCTTTCTGTATATGAAAAGCAATGTTTTGCATGATCTAGTCGTCTGTGCAAAGTTCTTTGCTGGTTTTGCAGTATAGTTTCCAGATAATGATATTGGAAGAAATACTAGAAACCAAAAATATCGGTAAATCTTATTTATGCCGACTTTTTTACATAACAAATAATAATGCTGTTTCAATTTTTTGTTTCATTATACAGATAATACAAATCACATTATGAAGATATTTTGAACACAATAAAAACATTGGAATAGTGTATGGTGTATGGCTTTATGTCCGTTCAACATTTTTCGATGAACTCGGTTATAGTTAGCATAATACTTCTGACACATCGTTATTGTATTTTCTATTGCAAAATTAAATGATGTAGCATCCAATATATATTGTTACTAAATATTTTATGGCGTCATTCTGATTCCATTCTGTTAGTTTGTGTAGTAAAATAATTTTGCCGAGGCATTTTGTTTTGTTTGGGTATTTTATCTCAATTATGGCAATAGATATTTTAACAGATATAAAAATACATTGCCGATTATTTTGGCATTTAATTGAATGGCCAGGCATTAATTACATGCCTGATTTACCAGAAGCGCGTGTAACATATACACTTAAAAGCACATGACTATTTTTCCACTGTAAGTACGTATATATATTGCCCGTACTGCTACCGACACAAAAAAAAAATAGTTGTTTATGATTGTTGTTGTACGAGGTTCATATAAACGAGACTCTCGAGATATCGCGTGGATCTCAACTTTTATTGCAAAAAAATACTTTTGCGTCGAGGGATTCGAGATCTCGAGACTGGAAACCTCAATTTTATTTCTTGTTTGATCATGGGTTAAAATTTTTTACATTTAAAATCCTGTAAATATAAGAAACTCGAAAATTTAGTTAGTTTTTTATTTAAAATATTTCAAAATTATTTTGGCAAAAAACAAAAAGTTTACAGTAAAATTTTTTGTTCGCTGTAAAATTTTACGATTGGAAATAACGCAAATAAATATCAGAAAGTGGATATAAATGAACAAAATCAATACTATGCTTTGATGGGTCTTTTTGTTTTATTATTCGCATTATTTTGGCACAAAATAACTTTATTATTTTTTATTTTGCATAAAAAGAATGTAAAAGATACGTGATTTTTACACATAGTCTTAGTCTGTGCACTTTAACAAAATTTATTTTCTTGTCATTTGGTATTTTTTATATAGGTATCTTTCCGTTTAAAGGGTTATTCGCTTTAGATATGTTTAAAAAAAAGGTTTAAATTTGCAATTTTATTTTTGTATATGTACCTCTATATTTTACTATATTAATTACAATCGGTTTCATTGACTTTCCGAAAATTTTACAGTAAACGCAAATTTTACAAATACGAAAATTTACATGGCACAGGAATAAGGAACTTAAAAAAGTATTTGTATGGGACTGGTCGCTTTCTGTATAAAAAGTCAAAAAAAAGAAACCCTTGTTTTTGTAAGTACGAAAAAAAGATGTGAAAAATTAATCTTAATGTACAATCATAGAATTTCGTAAAAGGTTTTTTTGTCCAATTTTATGTTAAAAATTACGCGCAAACTTAAAAAATACTTGCGAGATTTTTCAATAAAATATTTTTTAAAAGTTCGTTAAGGAAAAAAATAAAAAATTTAACTTTTATTATACTACATATAGTAAAAATAGTTATAAAAACAGTGAGCAAAGTACCATTTTACAAAACATACTATATATACTTTTTTATATCATGTGAGTATATTTTAAAAAACAGTAAAAACAAAAAAAAAATGTTTACTGTAATATTAAAAACTGCATGCATGAGCTGATGTTTTGTTTTGTTTTCAATTGCTGCAAAACAAAAAGCGAAAAAACGCACTTGTTTATTTTCAGGCTTAATGCAAAACGAATAAAAGCAGTTGTTAGTTTAAGCAGGCATACTTAATTTAAGTTGATTGTGTGTAAGCCATTTTTATATGCAAACTATAAAACAACTAAAAACTTGGTGTTTTTTGTCCATTTTACCTTCTGTGATATCAGTACCTACATGATAGCTAATATTTATTTTATGTATTTTTAATTATCTTGTAAGAAATCTATACCTTTTTAAAATACCTTTTACAAAAAAAAGCACATGTTTTTTGATGCAATTTTATCTAAGCTTGGAATTTTGTTTACTGGTACTATTTGTCACTGTTTAAACAAAATTTGTATGCATTTTTGCTATCTTTTATAGTAAGAATCGCGTTAAAGGTTTGTGACAACATAATAGGGGGCTACATTTGCTAGTTAAACTACAAAAGAACTTGTTTTTTATTTTTTTGCCTCATTTATGTATAAAAAGCGTACATCTCATAGAAAAATATTTTTCAAGCACATGTGTTAAGATTAAGTTTTTAGCATGTTTATTTAGCCAAAATGTAAATATTTGCATTAATTTATATATATTCTTTAAAAAAGTTTTACTTGCAAATTACTGGTCAACTACAGTGTTTAAATTGTTATTAAGGCTTCAATAAGAAACTAAAAAAAAAAAACTGAAAATTACCTCAGTGGTTCGTTCCTGGTGTTCTGAGTTAAAAAAAAATATATTTTTTTTTTGGCGTTGTTTGAAATATGATCATTTTTTGAGTGAATATTCATTTTATATTTTCTAAGTATTCATATTTCGTGGAAAATATTGTGCGACAAAAAATTCACTAGCGAAAAAAGTATATTAGTCTTGGTTGTGCATTATTTAAATAATTACGATTGTTTCACGTAAGATTTATTTATTTTTACAAAATTAATGGTTATTTAAAAATAATGACTTGAACCAAAAAAGGTCTACCGTTATACGATTATTGACCCTTGCATCTTCTTATTTACTTATAAAATACAAAATAAACATATTATATCCTAATCGTATGATGTAAAGACGCAAGTAAAAAATAGAGTTTTAAACTTTTTGTTTTGCAATTGGAAATACTTTTTTATCTATTAACATACACAAAAAAGTAACACGAACATCTAAACTACCCGTTTTACTAGATAATGCAAAAAACGTGCAGAGATTTCATATTTTGGTGTACTTTGTAAGACAATAATGCCCTTTAACAACTTGACGTTTATTTTTGTCTCAGGAATAAACAAAAATGTAGCTGAGAAATTGAGTTAAAAGCCGGAACAGCGGTAAAAAAACCACGTATAGAAATACGACAACGCTATTCATTGACGGAGTGTTGCGTAAAAACATAGTTATGTCGATATGTTTTATAAGCCCTGTTGTTCATTTATCATACTAGTCTTGTCTTTCTATGTTTAACTGGCAAAACCCTATGTGCCATGCACCCGCAAATTTTAATGAAAATACTGTAAAGAATTAAGTATATTTTCTGTTGCTGATTTAAAAGAGATTTTTGTGGAAATCAACAAAATGTCAAGCAACAAAAGCATACAATGGATTTTATTACAGGCTAGTACTAAATCATTTGCAAAATATGCATAGGTGTGGTAAAAAAACAATGCCAAACGAGCACTTACACTTTAGAAGCGGTTCCATGTCAGTACCGTACCTATGAAGGCAGAGAGGGGTAAGCCTCGCCAGAATAAATAAAAGTTGGGCCTGAATTTAAGGGAGGGGGTGTCACGTCATAAAGCGTCCGGCCGGACAAAATTCGACTGTTGAAAAGTGTTCGGCCGGACACTATTTGACAGTCAAAAGTGTCCCCCTTTAAATATAAGGCGTTTGAAACTTGTGTCATTGTGATTGTTTTACAGTAAGACAAATAACAATGATTTACATAATTCTAGTGGAAAACAATCCCGTTTCATTTGTTGTTTAATCCGCAACCGAAACAGTTATATTTTCATTTAAAAAATTGATCTTTTCAAGAAAAATGGAGGAAACACCAAATTATTATCAAAAAAAGGGAATTTAAAGTAAATCACAAAAAGAACAACTTTTTAAGTTTTAAGTGCTGAGAATTTTAAAATGCTAGTCAAGGAATTTTTTAAATTTGTATAAAAACAATAAAATAGATTTTATTAGAGGATAGATTTTAAAAAGACCTACTTTTTTCTATTAATTATTCTTTTTACCCACTTTTTTCATATAAGTTTCTTGAATTTTCATAAAAACCAATAACTAAACTAAGAGAATAATAAAAAGACAAAAAAAAAACTAAAAGTACACGAGAAAGGTATAGAATAACAAATAAATACAATTTTACCATTTATGCACTATGTATGATACCTTGAGAATTTTGACATGTTTGTTCGCCCAAGCACTTGAAAATCAACTAGTATGCCCAATTTGAACTGCACTATCAAGGTGCATAATAGACAGGTCTAGCGTTTAATTATTAATTTAAAACTTTCTTTGACAGGATTTCCTTATTTAGGTTTACCTTCTACTGCGAACAATTCATTGTCTCAAATCGACAAAAAATATATATGCATCAGTAACCTATAATCCTTTATTATACAAATACTTTGTATTTTTTTCGTTTTGCGACCATGAAGTGTTTGTAGTAGGGGGTTAACCCCGAACAGGAAATCCTGTCAAAGGAAGTTACAATTTAAGTATTTAAAAGCTAAACCTCGGCTCGTATGCACATTGATAGGAGCTTTTTAAGATAGGCATACTAGTCTCCTTTTAAGTGCCAGGGCAAACAAACATGTCAAAATTTACAAGGTATCATACATATCGCATAAACAATTAAATTGAATTTTTTTGTTATTCTATGGTTTTTCTTGTGTACATTTAGTACCTTTTTTTTCTTTTTATCATTCTCTTAGTTTAGTTGTTGGTTTCTATTTTATTAAAGAAACTTACGAGAAAAAAGTGGGTAAAAAGAATAATTATAAGAAAAAAGGTGGTATTTTTGAAATTAGGCCTCTATTAAAATTTATTGTTTTGTTTTTTTTGCATTTAGAAAAATTCCTTGACTAGCATTTTGAAATTCTCAGCACTTAAAAATTAAAATGTTGTTCTTTTTGTGATTTACATTTAAATGGCTATATTTTATTTTTAATTTTAGTGTTGGCTCAATTTTTATTTTACATATCAATTTTTTAAATCTGAATTAAATTGTTTCGGTTGTTGATTGTAAAACAAATGAAAATGTTTTTTTTTACTATAATTATTAAAATCATTGTTATCTGTCTAACAGTAGAACGAATACGATGACACAAGCTTCGAACCCTCATCTTCATAGGGGGACAATTTTTGACAAGGGGGACACTTTGTGACAGTAAAATAGGGTCCGGCCGGACACTTTTTGACAGTCAAATTTTGTCCGGCCGGACACTTTTTGACGCGAAAAGTGACCGGCCGGACACTTTTTATTAGAAGACACTTTTTGACGTGACAGGGGTTTTTTCAGTGCAATGATTTTTTTCAAAAAAGATCTGAAATCTAAATTGTAAAATAAAAGTTTTTAAAACAATAAAGGAATTTTTTTCTATATAAATCGTGTTTTAAATATTTTTTTCAAGATAAAAAAACTGACTAGCCATTGAGCTGAAAAAGATCTGGGTACGCCACCGCCTGTGTAAAATAGATATACATAGAAACTAATACGATCGGCATGATACTAGATAAAAGTTGGCTGCCTATGTAAAAATTATACAATAGTATTTAGTTTCTATAAAAAAAATGGGGTAGCCCGAAATGTTTTGCCACTATAACATAAAAGCAGCAGCGTTTTTATATGTTGTACAACAAAATATTTAGCAGAAAAACAAGTATTTGTATGTTTTTTTATACTACTAATGCATCAAAAACGTTATTTTTATTGGCTACTGCAAGAACACCGTATAATGGGCAAGGGTAATACAATTACAACATGCATAAGCGTAAACATACCGTATTACACGACCAGCAGCCCGGTTGGTTTTAGCAAATTGACTGAAGGCAGGTTTATAACTACGAACTATAAAAAACGACTGTATAGCAAATCCGTTTTTGCTAGTGGCATATAGGTTGTAATTCCTTACCCTAGCGCTATACCGTTTATGATGAGTAACGCTGAAAAAGCGTAATTATAAACTAGTGGTCTGCATCAGACTGATAAGGCTCGGTCCGGTCCGGCCCGTTCCGTTTTTTTTTACTTTTACTGAGAGAAGAAAAACTTTTGCTTGACCAACAAAAAATTGCGCCTCGGAATAAAGAAAATTTAACAGCAAAATATTATATTTATTTTTTTTACGCACAGATGTTGGGTATATACCCAAAAAGTCTGTTTAAAAATAAACCAAACCGTGCGCGCCATTATCTGATTTTTTTTAATACCAGCGCAAACGATAGAACTCGCAAAAATACGTATTTTGCGCAATTCAAATGTGCAAATTTACATTAGAAACACTTGATTATATGGAATGATTATTAAGTAGATTGCAAAAGATTTTTCAATTAAAAGTCATTCTGTAAATTGAAAGCAAGAAAGTGAATATTTTTTTTTATCACTAAATAATTGGTTTGAACTATATATAGGCTGACATTATAAATAAATAGTATCGTTTACATCTTCTAACAATGGTTTTTGCGAAAAAATAAAATAAGCACGACTTATTCAACAGCAGATATGCTTATCCGCACGTAATTTGTAGACGAACAATTTTTAAGTTACTACGCGTATAATAAAATGATTAATATTCTTGTTTTTTTTTACGTAAAAAAAACAATTTGAATGATTTACACACCGTAAAATTCTACATAATTTTTGATATATTTTTATATGAATTTTTTAACATGTACCGACATCTACAATAATGTTAAAATACTCTATTTTTATTTTTAGATTTTAGATACAATAAAGATATTTTAAAACTATCTTAATACGTAAAAAAAATGCAGTAGACAATTTATACATGATGGTAAATATATACCACTAATTTTGCACTGTAAAACGCAAATGGTCTTTTAAATTGCGTACTAATTGTAAACAACCACACGTGCCTATACACTTTCACTTGTAGCAAAAACGCATACCAACAACAACAAACTGGCTTGGCGTTTTAAAACAATGTTTTTTTATACTTTTTTGTGTCTAATTTAATGTTGCCTTGTTTTGAAAGCCTTTTTGCACTTTCGGCAATTTCGAATAGCACACAATACAATTTTTGACATAAAAAGATTTTAAAAAATAAAAACAAACAAAATAATGCTTGTATCATGTTTATTCTGCTATCTTCTAGTAAGCTGCAAAAAGCAGAACAAACTTGTCTAGGGGCATGCTAGCTTTTTCGGTTTTTAAAAGTCAAATAAAAAACCTTTATTCTTGCGGCACTTTCAAACGACGGTTTACTAGTAAAATCATATAAATACAACAATAAAAACACACCCTAAATTCAGATTGTGTAATTAGAGCTTAAGCAATCTTTGAAAAAAAAACATGACATTAAAACATATCATTTACTAACAACATAAAATAATTTTTGTATTTTATTATACTTGTATTTTTTCGGTCCGGTCTTTTAGTGCGGTTTTATTTTCCGGTACGGTTTGGTCAACCAAAAATTTATGTGTATTTTTTCCAGTCCGGTTTGGTCAACCAAAAATTTTTGTGTATTTTTTGTAGTTCGGTTTGATGCAGGTTCTTTTACAAATCTTTATCGCATTTCGGATTAGAAAAAATGTTGTGAATAAAAAATTTTTTAGGCTGAACCTTTTTTACCAATACTAACTTTACCATTTTCTACATACCAGCCTTGCATAATATAACAAGACTTTTTTTTGTAGCCTCATTTAGTTATCATCATGATAAATTCTATATATAGTATACCTGATATATTTGGGCATTTTATTATTGCTGCAAAAATGTGTACGACTAAGAAATTTGTATTGTAATTCGTCTATTAAAAATACAATTAACTAAGAGAAAAGTTTATTTATTATGCGTTAAATGCAGGGTTTGCAGACAGATAAAATGTGCATGCTGTCGACAACAGCTATATCCTATGCTTCTAGATAATTTATAATTGCAAATATTGGTTTTATTACAGATATGTACAGGATACTTACGTTTGATATATTTCAACGCAGGAAAATCAATCTAACGTATATCTTTATTATAACTTTGTTTTTAGCGTGTATTATTTCTTTTTGAATAAAACCAATGAACAAAAATAAGATCAAAAGATGAATTAACAGATGTTCAAACATTGAACGTCGTTTGTCAGTTGCCAAATAAGATTTCATGTATGAAATAAATGCCCGGGATACAAAACAAAACATAGTAAGAAATTAGAAAATGAGTTTTATGAACACCTTGTATAACGCCTGTGCAGAAGAACAACTAATAATTAATAGACAGAATAGCAAACTAATATTTTTGTACTGTCAGGATCGTGCCTTGAATTTTACCGGCATGAAAAACTTTCAAATTATATCGCTATACATTAGGTCATATTTTTGTTTTTTTACATGTATATATACAAAAGGTAGCTTGAGTTTTTACTAGATCTATATATAAAAGGACTACGACCAAATTAAAAAAACAACTCTTTCATGCAAATGCATTTTTGCACGATACTCTGTGTACTTATATATTTTTTAGTATTTTTTTGTGGTTATTTGTTTGTTTCGTAGCCTTTGATGTTTAAAAATACGCAATAGTACCATCTAAAAATCCCTGACAATATGTTACTATTTTAAAACAGGTGATTGATTGTTTTTGTACAGCAGAACCTACGAAACTGCAAAAATTTTATGCTTAGTTCTTAGTTGTAATGGCATAAAAAACAGACATATATCTTTGAGAATTTTATACATATTATACAATTTTTTTATTATAATACACAATAACTAAATATTGAAGTGTATTCTAACGCCGAAAGCAAAGAAGAATTTCAACCATAGAATTTCTAGTAGATAAGATGAAAACGCGTAGTTTTATACAGTCACATATACAGGTCTAAAAGTTTTTAAAGCAAGAATACAACTTGGAAGTAGTTTTTGATGTCTTAGGATTTATAAACGTTGTTCAGGCTTTCATAGTTTTATCTTTCGTTTTTTTGTTATAGATTGCAAATGCAAAATCGACAGTGGTGTGAAAATGCAGATATGGTATAATTTGGACAGATTACATGTCTAGTCTGAACTAGACAACCTCATTCCCTTATTCATTGTAATATGGTGTTTTTTAGTTGTAGCTAACGTAAAAGAAAAACTATTATGTAAAACAAGGTAAAGTTTGTATGCGTTTAACTTCAAATGCTACAAAATATCTTATTGTGGGTTCTAAAACAAAATGTTTACCTTTTTTTTGTTTATATTTTTGGGTACAATTGCAAAAAGTTGGATTCAAATGTAAAAAAAAAAAAGCGCTTGTCTACTTAATACTCAATTTTGCTCAAACGAATACAAAAAAAAAGTTTATTTAGTTTGAGCGACTAAAATGTTAACTTTGACATAAGAAATCATTGATAAAATACAATTACTATTTTGCGGATTTTTTAGTGATTTAAAGATTCATTTTTGTTTTTAATTTAAATCAGAAAATTATAGGAAATTAAAATCACGGAAATATGTTGAATAAAACTTTACTACTGCAAAAAAGGATTATCTGGTATCGCCTACATCTCATGTAGAGTTTTGCAACAATTGTAATTGTGCCAGACTCATTCGTCGAGATTGTGTAACTTTACAAGTTGATTGTATGCATTTAAATCATAATGTTTTGCTAATCAGGGGCACAGCTAAAATAGGGCTAAAAAAAGTAATGGACTTTTTTATAGGGCCAGTATGAAGGAAAAATCTTACCCTTTTTTTTACTCTTTTTCTATATTTTTGCTCTAATTTTCCTAATATTTTTTTTGTTTATTAGTAATTTTACATTTACAATTTACTAAATTTTTGTTTATAAATTAATGTATGTTGCGTACATATTTCATTACATAGCTAAAACATCTAAGACTTACTTGTCGTTTTTACAAGCAGGCTTAAGTTATGCACAAAAATAAAAATAAAAATATGTATTTTTTACAAAGTCACTTGAAAAATAGTACGTAAAATTATACTGATAAAATTTGAAAAGAATTTGAATCAGGTCGTTGTAAAAAGAAATTTCTCTTTCTTTTTGAAGCATTGCTTGTTTATCTACCAATATACATCTTTTTTATAAAACACCAATTTATATTCGTATTAAAAGGGTAAACTATAAATGCAGAAAATTCTGAAAAACAGTGATTTTTAACAATAAATCTGCAAATCTCAGCATTTATAAAAACTAATGTGAACTTACATTTTTTTAATGAATAAACTCGCTTAACTTATCGTTGTAAAATTTCCGACAAAATCTCAAATATTATACGTTGGAAATTTCGGTTAATAACAGCATTTTTCTATGTACGACAAGGCTTTGTTTTATAGATTTTGATAGTGCAAGTATGATTGCCAGTTTAAGATTATGAACATGTATATTGCGGATATAGTTTATAAGACTATGTATTTGTATTTATTGTTTTTAACATTAAAAGGGAAGACAAGAAATAAAATACATGCCTAAAAATATTGCATTTAAAAAGAAATAAAAACAATCATAAAGAGAAGTCACGTTACAATTATGATTTTTTATGCATTTGGTTATCTCTTATTATGATTCCTTTATGGCCTGTCTCATTGTTTTACACTATATACGCCAATTTCGTATAGAAGAAAATATAATCTGAGTGTTTTATTGTACAACAAAATAAAAAAAAAAAATATATGCACTGTTTTTCATCAATGCCATTTTTAAAATTTTATTTTGTTTTTTTATGAGTCCAGGTTAAAAAAAACTCATAAAAAAAAATGAAGAAACACATACATTAACAAATAAACAATAAAATAAACACCTTTTTCCAAAAAGGCATTTATTGGAAAGTCACTTTTTGTTGATACCCTAGATTGTACTTACCCTTTTTGGAGCCTCTACCAGGAATATGTTTCGTCATTATTAACTAAAATACAAAAAAAACTTATTTAAAAAAAAAAAAAAATTTCTAGTAAATCAAATGAGCTTTAAAGCTATACTTTGTATATCTCTGATTTTACGAATGTGTATAATTACGAAATACACATTTTTTTGTAAAAAACTATTTCTTATTTTCTGCATATTAAATTCTGCATATTTATAAATCAAGGTAATTCCTCACAAGTTTCCAGGTTTTTGTTTAAGTGCAAAAAGCCGTAAATAGTATTTACCTAAGCTGTGTTTTGGCATGCATTTTGTAACTTGAATGTGTATAATAATGCACATATTTTTTTGAGCGTTTTAGACTGTATTAAAGGAAATATAATCGCCACATATCTATTAATTGTATTATATCTAATATAGAGCGTGTCCACGTAAATTTTTCTATTAAAAATTCCACAGAAAAATTTGACTTTTTTTCTATCGAAAAAAAATGCCCAAGGGAGCTTTCCTTAGGCAAAAAAATTTTCGATTAGTAAAAAAAATAATAGTATGCAAATACATTCTAATTTTAATATTTTTTCTTATGGGAATTTTAACCCCTTAATTTGGGCTAAGAATTCCTGTGGAATTTTTTCCCTGAAAACGCCCGTAGTTTGGTTTATATAAGAACTTATTAAATACTTTTTTTTATCTGTATTTTATAGTTGTTATAGTAGTAAAAACACCGTTTAAATACTTTGAGGAAGTGTTATCACTAGAGCCGGGTAAATACAGAATTTGATATAAAATTTAGATGTAAATACGGTATATAAAATCGGCAAAACATCGGCAAATTTAAAGAATTTTCGTGGGCCTATAATATGTAATGTAGATTTTGTAGCATGAAAAAAAAATTAGCTGGAAAAATATTTTTAAGCTTATATTCCACTCTAAAAACAACAAAATACGTTTTTGTGGCCACAAAATGTGTAGTACAAGTATAAAAATCTTAAAAGGTAAAAAAAGAAAAACCCCGTTTTTCATTTTTCTTAATGCAAAAAACAAGGTATTCTATAAATAAAAATATTAATAATGCTTGTCGTCAATATATAGGGGATTCTAGTATATTCTTGCAGGTTTTTATGCTTAAAAATCGTATAAATATTTATAAACAAGTATATTAACGGTTTCTGTAGTTTGCAAAGTATAAAAATTTTTCTTTGGTATTTTTTACATTTTGCAGTGTTATATCAGTTTGTATTAAACCATAAACATGCATTTTATTGTTTGCTACTTCGATTATAGTAAAATCTGCGACATAACAGACTTTTAAGAGGTTTAACAGCTTATCCCTACAACTAATTTGAAAAAAAATAGACACGTTAATACATGATAAGTTAGATGGCTAACTTTAGTAGTTTTGAACTGCTAAATAGGCCTTTTTAAGTGTTCAATACTTGTTAAAATTGTACAAAATGTATAAAACAAGTAGAAATTTGGCATTTGTATAAAAATAAGTAGTCGGTTTTTTTTCGGCTGCGCGTTATCATACACTAGATTTTTTTTACCCAATAAACAAAATGTTTTTCGTTTTAAGTTGTTTTTCTCATTGTTTTTTAAATCTTCCTTCAATTTGCACCAATTTAAAAACAAAAAATAAAACAATTAATTTCACAAAAAGAGAGTGTAACTGTCAATTCAAGGACAAGTTGAACAATGGAATTAGGCAAAAATTTTAATTAATGACTATAGATGATATGTAGAATACTTAGGATCTTATTTTACCTGTAATTAACAACATGTAATTAACTGCAGAACAACTTGCTTTGCGCAGTATATTAATAAGAGAAAATAAACAAAAACCATATAAAAAATATATTGAGTTAGCAGGGGGTCAACTCTACTGTTTTTGTGGTGTGTTTACACTAATAGATTACTCATGAATATAAATTTTCTAATTTCTAAATATTTTCTGCAAATATGCATAAAATTTTAAACCAATACAATCTGGTTAAGGAAAATCAGACAGTATACATTGTTTTAGATTTTGTGTAGAAATGAGCAGTTCAGTCTTATAAAAGCAACGACTTTTAATGCGCCAAAATTTTCAAAAATCATAAAACAACAATAATAGGTTTCTTAAAAATTTTTTATAGAAAAAAGATATGTTAAAAATAAATAAGTGTAATTTTGAACTGCTTGTCTAGTCCGTGAACACTGATTCGTACCCATGTAGCATTAAAATGTACAAAAAAAAAACTAAAAGTTGTTTTTTGCACACATTGAAGATAGATATGCTTGGTTAGTAAACGCAGCCGTTTAGAAGTTCGAACTAGTATAATCACACAAAAAGGTAATTGCTTTTTGTTTTATGCAAAATGTAATAATTCCTCATTATAATAAATAAAATCATTTTAATTTATGAAAATACCTTTTGAAAAAGAAGTACTCAAAAAAACGAAGTACCTATTTGAATCTTAATTTCACTGCAGCACGGTAAGGACGATATTGTTGCATTTTAATGTAGTAAAATGTATTTTTATCGCTAACGTGAAATGTTGTGTCGTCCCCAAATGGCATTTGTTGCCGTGTGGCACACAATTGCCGCCTGTTAATCTATAAATTGTATTTTTTTAGTAGCCTAGTCGTACAAAAAACAATATAAAAAACTTTTTTTCGCCGTTATGTTTTTTTTGGTTTCTTAATCTTGCATGAGAATCATAAAATGAATCGTCATTTGAAAACGCCAAATTTTCTATAGAAGTTTTGCAAAAATATACGCATTAACCGGTATAACATTTGCACACGCAAAGTATTACAAAAAATACAGTTTTTATGATCCCGGATTCAAGGTATTTAAGTATTTTTTATAGCATTAAAAATACTTTTTGGTACATCGAAGTATACATATATCATCTTACGATCCTTTTATACACACTGGTTGTGATTGCTTACATACTCGTGGTTTTTAGATACATTGGTTTCTTCTTTTTTTAATGTATTTTTGCTAACAATTAAATTTTAAGCACGTAAAATGCATTACCGTTTACTGTTGAACATGTAAGAACACGTATTGGAGACCTTTTTAGGTATAAATTACAATATTTTGTATTTTTTTGTTGTAATTTTGTACTTTTCCATGTCATAAAAATACATTTTGGTAATTTATGGTATCTTGCTACTTGTTTATGTTTACATTTTTACTCCCTAGTAAACTATATTTTACTAGCCGGCTTTTATTTACTAGTATGAGTATGATCGCAAAATTTAAAACATAATACTGAAGTATTAAAATACAAAATGCAGGTCAGTTAATTAAGAAATCGAGTATATTGTAAAACTAAGATGTTATAAAAGGACAGTGTAAAATTCTGCAAAATTTATAAAAACACATGGATATTTTTACACATTTTTATACATGGCAAAAAAATTGTTGTAAATATTAGGGATCTAGTCGATAATAGGTACGCAAACTCTGCATCAACTAGTACTGATACAAAATTGAAATTACTAAAAGCTATTTGCAAGCATTTAAATAAACATATACACTTGCTTTTGATACTAATTTGCTTAACTACGTTTGAAAACTAAAAATTAGTTAATGATTGGTTTATATAAAAAACAAACTTTTTATATAATGAGGTTGACATGAAAACCCGTGCGCTAAACTAATGCATTTATAAAAAAAGTCGTTTACGAGCTACCACTGATTTTTTGCATAATATATAAATGTTGTTATTCTAAAAATTTTAGTTTGACAAATTAAATTTACCTGCTTTTTCTATTCAGTTATTGATTCAATTAATTTACTCATATTTACTGCAATATCGCAATTCGACATGTTCGCCGAAACTGTCATAAATTTGGTAAGGATATCTAAAAAGGTTTAACACGTAAAATTTCTAGCACTGTGACTATATATTTGACCATATAAAAAACTAAGTATACATATAATATAACTACAATGATTTAAACCAAAATAATAGTTTTTTTAAAAAAGCAAATTTGCCACCAACCTTGCTTAAAACAAAGAAAAAAAGCTCAATGATACTAAGGTTGGGTCCGACGTGCCTCAATGAAGACAAATTACATGGTTGCGACCGGGTTTATCGCCGAAATTTATATAAGGCTACCGGGTTCGGCAGAAAAAAAAATCCGGCTGGACTCTGGGTCCGGTACCGGAGTTTTATTCAAGAAAAAAAAGGCATCTTAAATGATTTTTTAAATAACCACAAACACAATAAAAATACAAAAAACAAAAACAATTACATGGTATGACTATCAATGTACGTTTTGCTTTTTAGTTGTTGGAGGGTCCATTTTTTTGATCGAGTATTTTTTTTAATTATGAACTATTTCTAAATAAAAATGGATATAAAAATATAACATGTAAACGCTGTATAAATACTTTATGTAGTGCTTTTTCATGGTGCATAAGTTTATTTGTTTTTTTGCTATTTTTCTTTAACGAATAAGCAGGGTATCCTATAACTTGTCCAATTGCCTAATAAATACAATCGATCTGTAAAAATTAAAGAACTAAGTACTAGTTGTGGCAACCTTAGTACATATGTTAACCCTAAAATATACTCATAAAAGCTTTCTTGGGATTTAGAACTTTATTTATTGTTGCTACATTTTAAGCGAATGTGAAACAAAAAAAAATGCAGGTATGTGTAAAACCACATGTATGGCCGCAAATTGCGCAAAACTGGGTTTTTATATTTTTTTACTAAACAAATTGTTATTTATATTGCTAAAATAAGAATGCAAAAAATTGTAGAACGTTACAGCTTTCCTATTTGACTATAGTCGCTACGGTGGTCATTATTTCTTTTTATGTTTTTTTTTTGTCCGACCGCAAAAAATATGTTTTTTGTAGTTTAAATTACATTTTCGCAATTAAACACATATAAAAACTACTTTTACTATACTAAAAACATTTGCTTGTAGTAAGTTCTAGTAATTTGCTAACGATCAAGCATGGTTTTATATGCTGCGATCATTTCAAAGTATATAAATGTTTATAAAAAATTATTTTTGAAACCCATGCTTAATAGTGTAGATGTATTGTAAACCATGCGTATGCATGTTTTAAAATCTGAAACTCTGTTTTTATTTATCTTCATTAATTTGCATTTTGCAAATAAAAAATTTTAATACCGTTATCTACATTTTTTACATGTTTGCGGACTTTACAACATGTTACCATGAATTTTAAAACATTTGAAAACCCTACGTTACGCATGCAGTATGCTTGTTGTTGAAAAACGCCTGCAAAGCAATACAAGCACAACTCTATCACGTGAAACGCGTTATAAATGCTGCTTCTTTAAGGTTCGTATGGTGTATATATTTTTGCGTAGTAAACAAAAAATACATACCTTGCCCTTAAGTTTTGCAATAATCACGCGCTTCTCGGGCTGCAACAGAAAAATGACCGACTATGCCGCTCCTGCTGTGGTTTAATGTATTAATAAAAAAAAACGAATCGCGACTGCAAAAACCAAATTGTCCATAATTAAATGACTACCGCATAAAGGTGAAAAAAATACAATCTACAAAAGACAGTGTTTGTATATTTTTTTGACTTTTGTCATACGAAGTTTGCAAGTTTAGCAACAACTGAACGCATTCTAGTACAGCTACTGTAAAAAACTTTATACATAGTACTATATTTAAATACATACCACTGCTTAATTTGACTTCTTTACTGTAAAAATACTTTTTTTTTACTTATAAATACATAAAACTTTAGTTTGAAGCAATTTAAACACAACCATACTATAGAAAAAAAACCCCGTATAATCGGTAAAAGGTGTATGCATAAGTACATACAATTAAATATCAATAAAAAAAGATGCAAATATCGTTGATTCTGTATTATTTTCATGTTACAAAGCTGTTAAACATGCATATTTTTGCTAGTCGACACTTTTCTTTGATTCATCAATTTTGCTAAGAATACTGTGAATGCGCAAGGAACTGCTAATTTTACACCAACTTTTAAACCCCCAAAAAAGTTGCGCTGAAGGTTTTTAACCATGTGCTACTGTATATGTTATACATGGTACAGCTTGTAGGTTATTTGCCAAAAAGATTGCTCTACTAATTTTATGTTACTATAATGTAGTTTTTTTTGCGTTAAATATTTACCAATATTTGTAATTTTACGACTATTATTGTACCAAATGCTGTAAACTTTGACAGATCAACGCCAAGTCTCAGCCATATATACTTTTGCTGCATTGTTTATGTACCAAGAAAACTACACAAAAATACCATAAAAAAGTCAGTTTTGTTAATATAAACTACTACAAGCCGGTACGTTTTATATATCTTTACTTTTTAACGAATGGAATATAACTAAGCTTTACAAAAAAAGGGTACGGCAAAATATTTGCTAAAAATTAGCGTAGAATTTAATTAAATTCTAACAAAATGCTTGAAACGTAGAAATTCTTGTTGTAATAATTCATGCATCTTGTTTTATAAGACAACGTGTAATGTACAGTTTCCATCACACAAAAGATGGGTTTTTACTTATAATAACATTTTAGAACAGTTAGATCGGGTGCGCATAAATAATCCGAGCGTGATTCGGTAAAAATCCGGGTTCGTCTTTATCCCGTATTAATCCTTAAAAAATATGTATAAAAAATAAATTCGATATAATATTTGGATAAATTTACAAAATCTTTTTTTATTGAGTTTTTTTGCCATTAAGGGTTTTTATTTCTAATTCGGATTTTGTTTTTATGAATTTGCATTTTGTGTGTTAATTTTCGGATCTGTTTCGACATTTTTTGAATGTCACAAAAACTTTCACTTCTATTTAAGGATGTAATAATTTAATTAAAAGTTTTTAACAGTTCAATTTAGAAAATGCAATCGTAATATGACATTTATGTACTGCAAAAAAAATAACACCCTAAATAGGTAATAAATGCATTATAAACGCAAAAAAGATAGTATAAACCCTTCGAAAAAATAGAAGTGTTTTAGCAGGATTTATTGACGCAAGTTCATGTGCGTGTAATTCATCACAATCTTTACTAGCTAAGATATTCTGGCCATTCGTCACAGCTATGATTTATTCTTGCAAAATATTTGTATTGGTTTCACGTACATAATTTATCCACAAAGAAAATAACTCTTTGTTAGAATTAAAGCTTGAAGAGTACGTACGAAGACAGAGAAAACTACGAAAGACTTTTCAGAGTCTCCTAATATAACAAAGTTTCGTAACGAATAAATTTTAGTACAAATTAACAACGTGGTCAATTGACAAAATATCTCGACTTTTCGCTTCACTAGTTTTTTGCTAACGCAAAAGATCCAAACCGTAGTCTTTCCGGGGGCAACACACGCAATGCCACTTTTTTGCTTCCCTTTAGTCCTCTACCAGAAAGATACATAATTCTATGTGTATTCAGTTAAATTCTTTAAAAAATCTGTACATTTGTGCCAAGTCACATACTCCTTTACATAAAGCTGGCTTGCAAGTCCCTGGTTTGTAAAATGGTGCAATTATTAAATCTTAATAGTTTGTTATTCCAATTGAATAAATACATGGTTGTTCTTTTGATTGTATGTTAGTTCAGATCTGCTCAAAGCACGACAAACAACAATATATAAGGAACAAATAAAAAATACTACAAGATATAAGGTTATCCTGTAGGCGCTATACTGTGCGTAACCCATCATTGAAATGTATAAACCCTTTTATTTAAGTATAAGATTTTTTTATTTTGCGGTTTCTCTTCAATCTTTCGAAATTATTCGCAAATATCTCTGTGTATAAATTACAAATATTTCGTCTATACATTCTGTTAAAAGTTCAATCAGTTTTAAGCTGCTGTGTAGACAGAGGCGGATATAAGAAGGTGGGGACACAGAGGGCGCGGGCACCAGGGCTTCCAGTCATGGGGGCCCCGAAACGAAAAAAAATATGCAAAGACAGTTTTATTAACGAAAAGATTTTGTTTAATAAAAATTGCAGATTTTTGATAATAAAAAAATACACAATATTAAAAACAGCTGTGTATCTTAAGAAGATCCATATAACTTTTATAGCCAAAAAAGTATATAAAACATTGTTTTTATTTAAAACTCGCAAAAATTTATTTAAGAAAAAAATATTCTGTAATTTACAACTAAGATTATATATTTTTGCTGTGTACACGGGTAGACATTCATTTAGTATTTTAGTAACAAATTCTACATAAACAGTAGGGCTGGCAAGACCCAAATAAAATTAATAGTTAACTAGC
>JAQFYM010001112.1:0-39583 GCA_034694785.1 Agrenia bidenticulata | reverse complement strand
ATAAATTCGAAACGTTGCTAGGGAAGCGATTACTGCCATTAAAAGCGAAAGTAAAATTCGAAGTATAAAACCGGCTTTACAGTAGTTACAATAATTAATACTGCACTGGATCATATATATTCTTAAGAAATTGAACATAGCATAGCAAGCGGATTGTAAAATTTTCCTGAATATAAAATTTGTTAACGTAAATTTAAAATTACTTTTCAATAATTGTTGATTTCCAGTTCATTTTCAATCCCACTTTTGACTATTTGGAACATTATGGTAATGCTGGTAAACCTAAATTATTCCTCCAGCGCTCATGGTAGAAATATTTACTGAAGAAAGTGTTTTTGAATTAGATTGAGATGGATTTTGAAAAAGTAATTTTAAGTAATTGAATAATTAAACCCTTAAATTTGTAAATAAAATGAAATGAATGTATGCGGGTGGATTTTGATTAACTTAAATTAAATTAAACGGTTTATTCAAGTTCATTTCTTCTGCTCATTTGTTGCGAGTGTGCTGTTATTGCTACTTGCTTGCCCAATCTACATTCTTCAACCTTAAAGATAGAGATCTAATATGTTGAATGTTTAATATTCATTGTGGATCAGAATGGGGAACAGTTTTTAAAATCTGAATTAGCTCTATACTTTCCTAAATTTTCTCTATTTGTCCTAAACCGTAAATCTGCACCTATGATAATATCATATTCCTAGGATAGTTATTATAATATACACTAAATTACAATTTGTAGTTATAATACAATGAGATTCAGTTATTTACTTTCGTCGATTGATTAACACAACACATTAACACATATTTTAGTCCAAAAGGACAAAGAAAATAACCCAAATAAAACACGGACTAATGGATATATTTTAAAACAATTCTGTGTTACACAATGAACGGCCAATTATTACAAAGCACCAACATCAAGTACGCGTAGTTCAGATCGAAGGAGACATCGTAAAGGCATCCGTTTTCACTTCAAATTTTCAAAAAGTCAAAATTGTTGTGTGTCTTTAGTAATTTCCTTGTTTGCATTTCCCTTGCAACGCTCAATAACAACATTTTTTAATCAAGGCATCAAACTGAGCGACTGCAATTATTGTTTCAATGAAGTAATTAGTTTAACAAGCAAAAATGGTAATACTTGTTCTACCCGAATGCAAACTTCAACCAGATGTCAGATTTCCCTCAACTGGTACATTTTTAAAGATCCATGTGACTCATCAATCCGAATTTTTATTTTTTGCTGAAATCACTACGCAAAACTAAACAATGTCTAACAAAAGGAAATTCAATTTTGAATTTTTTTTGAAAATTTCTCTTCCATCTCATTTTGTCCACTTATGACTTATGAATGACCTTGAGCAACCTAACTAGAGGCTTAGTAAAGGTCTAATTTAGAACCAATAACGAGAAGAGCAATGAACCCGATAACTCCCATAACGATCATCATCTGAAAGCAAAAGGAATTCAATCTATTATAGCACCAATGAATACAGAGTTCTGAAAATGTTAAGAGTCTGCTTACAGAATTCATTTTGGCTTAGTTACTGGGGAATAAATCAATTTAGTTTGCAATCATTTCTTAAAACTTCATAGAAGTTTCTTGCTTCAAAAGCAACTATTCAAAATTCCAAGACTGATTCAACATCCTCCTGTTTTTTTTTTTTAAATTTTAAACGTGTATGAGTTATTGAGGTTTGATTTTTTAGGCTTGACGATCTATAACCTGTCGTACTTTAACTTCTGGAGTTCTTATCCCATGGGATTTATTGAGATCATGAATCTTGCTCCTTACATTTTTTTAAGCTAAACTAAGCTGTACGACTAAAGCAAGGAAACTTTTTATTCCTGATGGCCAAAATTTGTTCATTTTGCTGACCCATTTTACGACTTAACATAAACTAGCTAGTGCTATAAGTTTTTGATGATTTTAAGGGCTTTTCTACCTTCATGTTCTTCATCCATGCCTTTCTTTTTAACGCTCCTGCTTGCTGCTCGAATTGTGACGCACCTTGTTGCAAAGCATCTTTAATATGATACAAAAAAAGTTTTTAAGCATCGTTAAAAAGTAATGAATCAATCATGAAAATCCTGAAAGATGAATAACCTGCTCTGTCATCCAGCTCCGAAAGTTTTGCATCTCTCTCGAGCACCTTCTCTACATTTGTCCTCATGATACCCACCACCTTTAACATCATTCCAATCAATTACAGTCAAGCTTACATTGATGCTTAATTTAATTAGTTATTAAAATACCTCGTCGACTTGGGCATTGGTATGCTGTAGTCTGATAGCTGCAGCAATTTGTTGTGGTGTTTTGGGCTTTCCAGTGGGTGCAGTTGGTGCATCGCCACCATCATCCACTCCGAGATTCGCATTAGGCGCAGCCCTGTTAGTTAATTAGTAAAATTTAGTTTTTAAAATTTCAAAACATATCAGAACATGTAATACGCATTGATTAAACTCCTAAATTGAAAATGTAGATTACACCATAAACGATAGGAGAAAGTTTCTCGATCAAACTGTGTCGAAAGGGTCAAAGTTCGAATAAATAAATGAATACACTTCGCTTAGTGAAAAGCCATAATAATAAATCTATATCTCCTACGCAGCGAAGAGTTCGTATGATCATATGATTCAAGGTGCCTTCAGATACAGAGCTCGAACAGGTAGCTCATGTATCACGATCATGTCCATTGGACCAGCAATATACATCGTAGACACTAAATCAATAAAAAAAAAAGCTGCAAATGATGTTCTGAAGCTAACTAAACCAATTGAGACTGAATGCCAAAGAAGAAAGCACCAGAGTCCATAAATGCATGTAACTCACACTACACTATTTTAAGATACAATACCCCTCCCTTATTTCCCCGTGAACCGTCATAGCCCACGTTCATTATAAATCGATAGTCAGCCGATCTTCCCAACAAACTCATTATAATAATATTTATTCATAATCCCATCAGTCTAAGCCATCTTTTTCAATATGTATGAATATAGTCCTCGTCGCTAAACTCCTAACCCATTATGAAAGGGTTTAAAAAACAAGAATTGTAACCACAAATCCAAATAATCTTTTTTAGCACCTTCAAAACTACATAACCTCACCGGTGGTGCCTGTTATTACCCAATTACATCGTAAAAAATTCATTCCTCTAACTGTTTGTCTAGGCATATTATCCATACGGACCATTTGTAAACAACGCCATCAAGTAGGGAGGGGTTATCATGGTGGTTCAACTTTAAAATACAATGATTAAAATCCACAAAAACAATACCCCCTCACCCTACAAAGCTAAAGACAATCACTAAAGCCAATTTGCAAAGCCTGAATCTCATACAACCACCCAATTTTTGACAGGTTGTAAGTGAGGAAGGTTTGTCACCCCAACGTAGGTATAAATAAATGAGCTCACATGATATCACTGTGAAAGAACGATAGGGAAGATCACAAATCACAAATATTCCCTTTAAAATGTTGATTCCATGCAAACACTCAAGCTTCAACTTTGATATCCCTCTCCAGTAGGAGACCAAGGTCCTTTTAACTTTTGACCCTTTGGATCTGCTAACTTGTAGTTGTAGTTATAATCCGATTATTTTCTTTGTAGTCCAAGTTGAAAACCCTGGGATGGAAGTATCAAGTATCGATCCGGAGAGTGAAAGGTTGGGCTAGGGTGTAGGGAGAGTTAGTGAAATAGTTCCTCACATTTGGCACGGAATGCAGTCAGCAGTACCGAACTCGGGAGAAAGGACGGGGAGGACTCGGTGAAAGCTTGTCCTGCTGCTGCGTCATTCCCCCACTCTTTTGCTGCATTGCTCCAATTATATTTCCTTTCCGCTTAACTCATATCCAGGGTGGGTCACCAACAATTACCCTTTTCTGCTTCTACTAACATTTATAATTGCATACAAAGTCCCAAGGGGAATTCCCCCATGAGTCTATGCATTCCACCCTTTTGTCACTTGTGTATAAAATATGCATGACAAGTTTAGTCGGTTTTATCCTACCCTGTGCAGATTTTAGGAGTTGCTATATGTTCGTTTGTAGTATATTGTGGTCCGCTGTGGAACTCCCCGGGTGTTCTTAATTGGGAATCCGGTGGGATTTGTCAAATTTTGAAATATTTGGAGGTAGAACGTATGAGTCAGGAATTTCGCAAAAAGATGACTTATGGAAGGTTAGAGATTTTTATCCTGCTCCATACTCCATCAAAATCAAAGGGCGATGAAACCAGCTTATTGACATTAGGTTTTATTGTGAATAAATATTTTTTTAATGATTGTGTCAATCAAATGTAAATCAAACAATATTTTTTGAGGTCCTTGTACCCATAAAGAAGATAGATAGTTCATACTAAATTTTAGGTTTATTTTCAAGCTTATGTAGTTGTACTATTTCACGGTGAATTTCTCTTTCAGAACTTGATGGGGAAATTACTCCTTTGAGACATTTAATAAAACTTCAAAAGGATTGCAACGATCCACAAATTTTCTTTAAATATCGACAAGATGGTTTGAAAATAATAGCCAGTAGGTAACATAAACAAAAACCGCAAGTGCCCTTTCACTTAAATTAAGAGTCACTCTCAACTTTTTTTATTAGCTTTTGAAGCAGGACTGGCTCATAATAGCTTTTCGAATATACAAGCCTTCTGCATTCTTGTTAAATATGTGCTCAAGTCAAAAGATTCATTCTTTTATCATGTTGGATGCAATTTCTAGTAAATCTGATATAATTATTTTTTGTTTTTTTCCTCTTTCAATAACCACCCTCATCAGGTCACGACAAAACACAGTAAAGATCTTTACAGACGGATCTACGATCTACGGACCTAAGAGCATTTCAACAGCTGAATAAGTGAGGCAACTAAGTTATGCTATATGTTGTGTTGTGGCTACTTGATATTTTATATTTATTCTGGATTTGGTGATGGCGGGTGAGTGAGCTAATATTAAGAGCACGAAAATGTCAAAGTATTGATCAAGCTCTGTGGGGGTTTCTTCTTTTATTTCTTTCTCAAAAAGCCATAAGTTGAAGGCTGAGAAGCTCTATAATTACTTGAATTCATTTCAAATCTCAAAAATAATGGAATCTTACTACCCAATAGAACACTCCATGTCATAAAATTAGTTTGCAGCTTTTAGACAGACAGAAAAAGGCTTGGTTACAAGCTTCAAAATTATGTTCATTTCTCCTCGTCCGATCTGAGTTGATTCCACACGGTCAAGAAGGCTATCTCAGAGGTTTTCCCAAAGGTTCCAACGGTACTACTAAGTATTAACTCGTTGGGAATACTTCTGCGTTCTCGGCAATAAGATTCTCACTGTGCGAGTCAATCTGCATAAGTAGACATTTACATGGGAAATTGGATTGTCTATCCAAAAAGAATATAAATTAGTAGCATAAATCACCTAATGTTGAATAAGTTACGAGCTTTATCAAATTAAAATATTATTCTATTACCGCACAAGTCCACATTTCAAGTTTTTTTTAATTAATTTACTCAACTGCGTGCAGAACAGAGGCATGTTACAATTCTGAATTGTATTTACCAAATCATGGAAATTTCCCCAATAGTCCATACATCATACGCTTAACCAAAAAATCTAAACCTTTCCATACCTTTTTGTGCGGATATATTAGATTTATTAACGCATTTATGAACATGCATGCAGATTCCAGTTCTCAGCTCGTTCTCTCAAATTAATTCCTAAATTAATTTTCGTAAAAACTAATCTATTAAATTTTGTGACAGAACATCAGAAGGAAGAGGTATATGTGATGTTCAGAGACGCGTAGATAGTAAAAAAAATCTTGTAAAAAGAGGAAAATGTTCCCACTGTCCTAGGTAGATTTTTTGAACAAGCTATGGAGGGTACATCATCTTTACTTTTTACACACTATGTCTTGAGTATTAGCATGAAGTGCAATCATAATATAATCATGACATAAAAGATGAGAGCTCGGTAGCTGAAACTCCCTTCGTTTCTTGTGCATGATACGTAATGAATAGCTGATTACAGACGAGGGAAGTTTCTATGTGATGGTTGATGAATTTCAAGAAAGAAGAATAGCCCTGTTGATGTAGTAATTAATGTCTGGGAGTGTTAATTCCTCTTTTCAAAAAGAACAAAAGGGATGAAAGCAGATCCTTTGGACATATATAGTACACATATAATCCCCGGACTAAGAGCTTAGTGTCCTCGAGTCTCTATTTTTGATGTATTAATGAACTGGGAAGCGGTTAAGTTGAGGAAACTGTATCTTAGTCCGTATGAGCATCTCGTTTTCATGGAATAAAAGGAAATTCTAAGTCTTTATTAATTAAACTGTGGAATTTTAGACTGGGATATCAATTTTAGAGAAGGAAACTTGAAGAGATTTCCGGAAACCGGGCTTTTGTGGTATTACAACAAGAGCAGTACGGCAGTTTGTGAAGCAAAATAAACTCTTCGTGGAAAATTGTAAACCCCCTGAAATTTTTTTCATGTTCAGTGTACATAAAAAGTTTTTTAATCATAAAAAAACTATTATTCAATGGCACAATTCCATGAATGGAGAGTCCAGATATATGTTTTGTATAGTAATTTATTCACTTATTATAATTGATTAAAAAAGTCTAGTCTAGTACGTTTTAAACCAGTTGATTTTAAATCGAAATGTTAATATAGATGGTTATGCATAAATCAATCAAATTAATTCAAATGGAAGTTGCATATATTAAATTTGAAGTCATGCGTCCACTGAACTAATGCTTAGATACAGCATCGCTGACCATTTTTGCATCCGGAGTCCCAAAATACCCTTCGGTACGCATTCGTACATTCGCCCCACATGCAGCGAGCAGGTCTTATACCAAGTCTTTGATCTTGACACGAAAGAGCATCTAGAAAGATTCATTTATTTTATAATTTACAATTTTGAATAAAATACAATTTCGAGTTCAATATGCAATCTAAAAGAAAAAAGGATCAATAATTGTTTCTATTCAATTCCAAGATGTTAAAAAATCGTTAACAACTAACCCGATACGTCGAAAGCAGAAATTGCGATTAGACAGCAAATTAGTAGAACAACTGGAAACTTCATTTTCTGCAAGACAAAATTCGAAAGGAGCATCCGTGCAGTGAGATTTGAGTTGCTGGTTGCTTCGTTCGCCGTAAAATGTTAGAATATCCTGTATCCCATTGATCACAGCATTTATATGTACTGGTGATTATTATTTCAAATTTTTTGTGTAAATATTTCATAGGAAATACAAACTGAATAATTAATAATACAAAAATCAAACATTAAATATTAAAACGTCATGTAAAGTTCAAGGACTCTGATCATAATTGCATATATTTTCCTGTTAAAATATTTAAACCGGACAAAATGTTCTTTAAAAATAAACTAAAGAATTGCTTCTAAAACTTCAACTTTTAAGACCACAAGATCACTTTCGCAATCGAAGACAAATTCAAAACTAAACTTAAAAAAATTAATCGGAAGTCATATTTGATTCGAGACTGATGTTCAATCACACGAGTTAAAATGATGAAATGGATGAATATGGCTTTCCATATTTATTATTTGCTTAACATGCATGCATACTCAACTCATACATACTTATGATACAATACAATATGAACATGGATATTTGGATATCTATCTCATGTAAATAATAAATATACGCGGATTTCCAAAAGGAATTTTTACCCAAGGTACCCAAGGTATGTAAAAAGATACCGGAGAATGCATTTAGCGTTTTGAGAAAAACCGAAAAACTATGGAAATCAACTTTTATGTACCTTTGAGTTTACTTGGATTGCAACCTGACTATTTTCCCCTCTGTCTGTTTAGTGTTTGCGGAATTAATACCTCTGGGAATAAATAGCATAGAAGAGAAGAGTGACATTGATACTTTGCTGCATCAACAAAGTGGAATAACAAAGAGCCGGGACTCTTTACAAAAAGGGTTGGAGATGAAATTGATTTTACCCCTGACAAACTCATTTTGACTTGTATATCCTCCTAGCAAAATCCAAGGCCGTTCGTTATGTAATTGAATCATTGATTCCTCTTGCTAATATCAGACTGATGAGTTAGTATCTTTAATTAGGATACAATTCCCTATTTCGAGAGTCAGAGTGGTCCAGCTTCTAGTTACTTACTTCACCGACCGAACAAATAAATACAGGTTCGGGTTTCGCTTTCTGATTTGTTTTTGTGCATTTGATGGATTTTATAAACTTAAGAAATGTCGATTTAAAATTCTCTCTAACTTGTCTTCTTTTCGATTCAATTTCAGAAACTCGAGTATCAGCTTAAATCTTCCCTTTCTTTCAGTATTCCAGTTTCAAAAGATGGATAAGATTGAGAATGTTACAGTCGGGCCGATGCCCGAATCACAGTTTCTCAAGCCCCTTCGAATGAAATTTACGCAGGTTGGATCAAATTTTTTATTGAAATGGTTTGCTACGTTTTAAATATTTTTACCACCTTGGCGTTTTTAGCATGAACTTGTTTGGCATTTTAGAATGGGCGAAAGAGGTGTTGGGATTTTGCAAAGCTTCATGAAAGGTACCTTTTACTTTACGTCGGTGATATCGTTGATCGTTCTACAGTCACAACTCATGCATTCGCCAATTTCCTAGTTTAAGGTTGAGCTGAGAATTTTTAAATGGTATTTTCAGCGTTGCCTGCGTTATCTTCAATCGACAAAAAGAAACTCTTATCTTTGTAAAGCAGTTTCGACCAGGTAATGCAGAATCGTATGCATGAAGATTTGGGGATAAATGGTGATGTTCCTGTTCTTATGACATTCTTGTCTCTTTGTACCTATCTTAGCTGTGTTCTATGGAAATTCGATTGATTGTACTGGTGATAACCGGGTATTGGACATGGACTGGACCAAAGTTCCAGCCAGTAACGGCATAACCATGGAACTCTGTGCTGGTATAGTCGACGAGCCTGATCTTTCACTGAATCAAATAATACGAAAAGAGGTCCTAGAAGAATGTGGTTATGACGTTCCGCTCAAGAATTTCGAGAGAATTATAAGTTACAGGTTAAGATTTGGTTTAGTATCTATTAAAACATATCAAGTGTAATCGTGAACGGATGGATCCTTTTCATTACAGGTCAGGTGTTGGTATCAGTGGGGATAAAAGTACCCTTTTTTATTGCGAAGTTACTACTGAAATGAAAGTTAGCGAAGGTAATATAATTAATTGGATCTAATGTGACCTAGACCAAACGATGCATGCATACTGTACGAATTAATAAATTTTTCATCTTTCGACAAATTACTATTTTCAGGAGGTGGTTTGGCAAGTGAGGGTGAAATGATAGATGTAGTGGAAATGACCGTCCCAGAAATTCGAAAGTTTATAGAGCAAGATTCAGTTCCAAGTCCTGGTGGATTTTTGTTTGGTGTAATGTGGTTCTTAAACAACAAAGCTCCGAAAGCTTAATAATTGATCCACGGATTAAGCTTAATAATTGATCCACGGATTAAGCTTAAAAGGCCCCTAATGAAATCTTGTGATAATTGTTGAAGTTGAAAGTTAATAAAGAATCATTGTAATTGTTAAAGTGTCTATTTGGAACTTGTCTACCAACTTATTACTGATTGGCAGAATCTATTACCCAATTTATAACCATACGCCATACAGTGACACTATACTAATCTAGTCAAGCAGTAATACAATATTTTACAAGAACAAGGACGTGCGTATCTTGTCTAATTTAGCGATTTTAGCATATAACGAAAAAAAAATTGAACTAGTCTTCAAAAGTTCGCATCGACAATTTATTTCCATTTAAGTGCTTTCTTTAATACATTTTTGAGGGCGTAGTACTCGTTTTAATTCTCAAGCAATCTAATCTGCAAATTACTGGAGTTACTGCTACCGAGAATTTGTGATGCCCTTTCCGAAAACTAACTTAATTCTTTTAAAATCACAGACAGCTTTTACTTTTGATTTAATTTGATAGCCTTTAAAGCCACCAATTATGAAAATACTACTTAAATTAACAAATAACTGTATGGTTTTGTTGACTGTCTATCTAAGGTAACACGAAAGATTCGAAGGTCAGGTCCAGGATTTGCAGCAAATGATTCATGGAGTTTTGTAGTATTAGGCAGCTCTGCTTAGTTTCCACATGCTTAGCCGAGAGTAGGAGTCGGAGTATCACAAATTTGATCCTTATCTGATCGTATTATTTGCATTTCTTCAGATTTTAGACCAATAATACAGAACTGGTGTTCACAGGAATCCCATTACACTGTTTTACAAAAACCAAATCAAATAAACAAGGTATTAGTGCCATGGGTGATCTCTTCATCGGACTCCATCAGCCTTCGGAAGTTCTCTAGTTCAAATACACTTTCCGATAACCTAGAAAAAATGTCGATGTTTATATTACCAATTTCTAAATATAATTAGGTACGTTGTAAAACTCCGATTAATTAGGCAACAGACAAATTATAGAAACTTGAAAATACCAGTTAATTCATTTAAAAAATTAATAATATTACCTTCCGAAAGCATTAATTAAAGCGACGATCTCATTTCTCGATAGAAAATCTATTCCTAGTTTAAAGCTGGAAGGTTCCGAAAATAGAACTTTTAACGCTGTTCCAAGACCTTTTATCTGTACAGAATAACACAGACTTTAAATACTTAAATAAAAGTTTTCAACCTTTGTTTAGATTTAAAACATTGTAGGCCCTCATCGAGTTATGAATTATAACTTTTTACCTGTATTTTCCCCCATAGCTTGCATTTTTGGCATCCTACACAGTCCATTATTCTCGTTATGTTTGTAAACCGTTGATGAAACTCTACCCTCAATTTTGGAGCATCTTTGCTCGAAAACAGGGCAGTTTCTTCGAAATGAGATGGGAATGAATCAACAACACGAAGTAAATCAGTGATGGCAAGTTTCATATCTGAGTCTTCTTCTTCATTTCCTGTATAGAAGTCGAAGTTTCTGAGGAATGGAGACGCCTTGACCACTGCTCTTAACTCCAATAGGTACAAGAAATAAAGGTTTTTGAGCCACGAAAATCCGTCCGTTGCTTCTGGTAAGTCGAAATGTGCGCGGAATTCTGCGACATTTGGCCCCCACTGTGACTCTGAGCTTCCTCCCAATAGTGCGCTCATTTTAGCATCTTAAAAAAGCAGCATTGGTATTATGAATTTTCCATTTCTGAAGCTAGTGAAAATACAGAGTGTTGCGACATTGTACCTGGCTGAAGATATTTAGCACTCAAATGTATATTTATACTCGCATGAAGTCCAGAAATCGCTCGGTAAAATGTCCTCTTTTCAATACAAGTCTCTAAAATATAATTTAAACGGTACAGCACACTTCATTTAATAACTAATAAGAATGTGTAAACTTGACATACCGTTAGACTTGTTGAGGTCCGATGCAAACGGTTCAATTATGTTTGAAGTAATTCTGTCAAAAACATCAGAAAATATTATTAGAATTTAATGTAGCTGGCTGTACAGTTGTAAGGTAATGCATAAAGCTCAACTTAACAGCTACTTACGAGTGCTTAAAACAATTTTCATTATAAATGGAACTCCAGACGCGATGAGCCGACGGACCCTTGTAACCAGTGTACCGTTCAGGGTTCAATAAGAGATCGACATACTGAGCATCTGGATCGATATCATCTTCTTTCACTGTACAAAAATCGCCCAGTCCCTCGTCGTGAACTTTCCATCGTTCGAAACCCATTTGGGTTTCCACACTGTAGTGACAAAAACTCTATTATAAATCTATTCCATTATTTCATTAATATATAATTAAGAGTGAACAAAGAACGTGCCTCAGTGTTGTATTAATGGACCCTAAATCTTCAGCACAGCCTTCTGTCTTTGTCTTAAAAAATAAATGAATTATGATTCAGTTTAATAAGTTGTACTATATCCAACTGGCTAACAAATCGCATAATCTTACTCGAATTTTTACTAATTTTCCTTTCTGTCCTTTTAAACCGACAGGAACTTCCTCCTGAAAAATCATCAAACATTAATTTAAAACCCATAACAAAACCAAACATAATCCCAAAATCGAATTCAGTAATTCGTAATTCAGCATACCTCACTACATGTTTGAACTTGACAAGATTCTAAAGCACAGGCACCATCATCAGTCCAAAACGGACACGGCTTCTTGAGATTTATCTGTTTAACAGTAGCAAATTAAAATAAAACACACATGAAACCTAATCACACACCCAGAATAAAACAACTCCTGCCAATTCTCAATAACCGCCGACGAAAAATACCTCAAAATATCTGAAGTAGTCCTTCATAAGCAGAGACCTTAGACGTGGGTAAACCTTTAGATTATTAAACCGGTCCACCGTGTCAATCTGACAAGAACAGTCATCAATAGCACCTTGTAGCTGTAAACAAATCAACAGTAAACTGCATATAATTAACTACCATAATGAATTCGATCAGTTTCCACCATTGCTCTTTCTTACCTGGCAAAAACAAGTATCCTCCGATTTATTCTCAGTCTCCGCTATCAATTCCTCAAAAAAGTTAGCTGAACACGTTGAGGTCAGCAGAGTGGTCCCTAGGGCCACGAGAAATAGACACCGTAAACTATAGAAGGATCCCATTCTATCTCTCATGATGTCGACGAGTTCAGAGTTAGAAGTTAGAACTATTTAATAAACACAATACAAGAGTTGATTCTTCCGTTCTTCTCTCGATAAGCAATGAGTAATGTGTACGATACAGAGGAAATAAATAATATTCTATTTATTTGCTAAATACAGACTAGATGGAAACATTGATTAAATCCCTACACAAGTTTACAGCTACGTAGAATAACCTTCTAATGCCCTTAGTTCTAGAACAATTGGATGGTCTAATGAATACTTAATTTCAATATCATTAATATCATTATTGATCAGTATTTCTTTTGGAACACGAGCCATCATTACTGTCATGCCACAGCTTATCTTATTCAATAGACAAAGTCCCTATTTATTTGCGCTAGTTAACATGAAAGGTGAAAGGTATTGTATTAAATATTCTCTAGTGTGGTCTACTTCACCCGGGTTTTGTTTCTTATTTGTGATTCCCAAGATTAGTGGTAGTAGTAGTAAGTAGTAGTGGTGTAAGTTTTTTATATTCTATTTCTATTCCAACTTTCCAGCCAACTATCTTCTCCAAGTTAAACCTTCACGAGAACTATGTCAAGATCAAGATCTGTTTACAGTGTATTTGTGTATTGAAAGTACACACGGTCTCACCGAAGGTCGACATCGACAAACATAAACAAGTTAGAAATGATATTTAAAGGTCTCACAAAGTGCTAGAGAATTTCCAATACACTTAAAACCTACGTGTACTAAACTTTTAATTCCAGTTCACACTTTCCCAGTTCACACTTCAGAGAGTAGTAGTAGCTCCCCATTCGTATACACGAAGGCTACGGTGTATGCAAACTTCACACTTTCAGCTTAGCTCACACATTGACACTATTGACAGTTTTACCGTTGTGCTTGCAAAATAGGAATCCATGATCCATCTATCCCTCTATCCCTCTATCTTATGAATTGATAATGATCCATGGCAATCCAATCCTTTAATTCCGGTTTTAAAATTTCCTTAAAAAGCAATGATGATTGAATACAGAAGCTACAGTACTCGTAAGTATTATTTGTAGTTCAATGTAGTTCGAGAGTAACAAGTTTGAGATTGCAGTCTAGTGAGAGTTACTTTAGAAATTAATCGTTGACACCTTTACCTACTTTTAATATCCAAGTCAAGCTTGAGTTGAATCTCAAAATACGAATCTTGATCACTATACAGACTATACACGTTTACAGTTGACACTACCTCTTCTTTTAATCTTCCAACTCACATCGTTTTTTACGTACAACTGCAGCACAGCTTGTAACTATCTAGAATTTTAAATAACTTCTGGTAGCTCTACTTGCACTGGTGAAGATAAAACCAGCACAGTTGGGTTGTTAGTTTGTTAGTTGTCCCCCTGCGAAGCTGAAACGGTGAAATTGTTGAGTGGAGATGAAAAGGAATAGTGGAGATGCCTTATGAAAAATTGATCTGAAGCTTGATGCGAAACTCTAACTAGCAATAGACTATTCTATTCTATCGAAGAGTCAAACAGTTTACTAAACTAACGTGTTCAATTGCATGACTATGAAATTACTCTACTACTATTACATGTTACATGAGAATATAAGAAGCTGTGTGCCAAGGGGCGATTCCCTGCACACGTCAACTTAACTATAAACACACGTAGCTATAAAATATTTTTGAGATAGAAAAGTGAACATAATACAAAATCAGTGTCAGTCCTGCTAGCTAAAACTTAACGGTACAATTAAAAATCACAACCCATAGTGATTGAAAGTTTTTTATGCATTCGTAGTATGCAATTCAATTATTTATTTACTGTACATTTTCATTTATGGATTAGTTCCAAGATTCCACTTGTTTTTATGGATTATATCCAGCGTTCCTTTACAATGATTTCCATGTGTAAAATGTGTATGAATTCAATTTTTGAAATAGCACTGCAACACAAGTATTTTATTCATGTCCACGCAGACAAGATACAACTTATGATTTTTAAGGCTACGAAAATTCAAGCTAGTCTACAAATTAGATGATAAATGAATATTTTAAAATACACAACACATATATTATAATTGACATAATCTTAAGCTACTTTACCAGACAAATATTATAGACACTGAAGTACACAGGCATAATGTATTTTAAGCCTCTGTTTAGTGGAAGACAGTTATTTAAGACCCCAAAACGCAGGGTCTTGATTGAATCACAATACCCAATATATTCAGGTAAAACTTTTTAAAACGCTACA
The DNA here is from genome assembly GCA_034694785.1 of Agrenia bidenticulata. NCBI lineage: Eukaryota > Metazoa > Arthropoda > Collembola > Entomobryomorpha > Isotomidae > Agrenia > Agrenia bidenticulata. Next base: position 24,702 of record JAQFYM010001112.1, on the reverse strand, counting down.
AAATACGACATTAAAATAAAATACAGTTTGGGACCTATTACATTACTACACACATGAAAATTCTCAGTTTTGTTTGTTGCTTTAAAGCTCAATAGCACCAAAGAGGCAATCTTTCGGGAAGATGATTTCACAATTATTATAGTCCTGTTATATTGTTCAATTTATCCAGCTAATGTCGTGAATTAGTACATAGAATTCAATAATTGATAATAGAGTATTCAGGTTTAAGAAAACTAAAAATTGGAATGGCCAATAGTGAGCAGGTTCGAGAAACCACTATAATTGATTAAAAGTTTCTATTCAAATTAAAATAAGTTGCAAAAGAGTGCTGGTCTTAACTAGTCATTAAACTTAATTAGGGTTACACTAACAATCAAAACCCTACACCTACTACAGCACCATTGGGATAGCGATTAAAGCACCCTAAAATTCAATTTTTTACCAAAGTAAACCAGAGATTACTGATAATATCAATCGGGACAATCGGGTGGAACATCATTATTGAAATCATTCTACTATTAAGATTAGATCCTCGCCTTCAAGTTTCGTTCCTTTTTCTACATAGATTTTCTTGACAGTTCCTGAAATCGGAGCCTGGACGATCATCTCCATTTTCATTGCAGAGAGAACAACAAGAGCAGTTCCTTTGTCAACCTTTTGACCTTCCTCTACTCTGATTTCGATTACGGAGCCTGGCATGGGAGCTCCAACTTGACTCTTATTTTTTTTATCGGCTTTTGGATGAATATGGAGTTCCTAAAAATGAATAATCAAAGATTAAAAACTCCATATTCTATAAAGATTTATAAAATACGCGTCCTTTATTGTTTGCTGCACTTACTTTTACAGCTTCCTTATCTCGAATAAAAACGGACCGGAGTTGACCATTAAGTTCAAAAAATACTTCTCTCAATCCATTCTTGGATAGATCTGCAGCAACAGCCAAGGTCTTGAAACTAAGAGTTTTTCCCCTTTCAATGGTTACTTCAAATTCTTCTCCAACTTTGGGCCCAACTAGGAATATTCGGGTACCTAACTTGGTAACGGGGCCATAGTTTTCTCGGAATTCGAAAAAATCCGCTGCAACAGATGGATAGAGAGCATAGCTCATAACATCTACATCGCTTACTTGGTCTCCAAACTTTTCCTTTAGTTCTGCTTTTGCGGTTTCAAAATCAAATGGTGCTAGAGTTTCGCCGGGTCTACCATCAATAGTCGGCATTCCTTTCAATATCTACATCAACCAAATTATTTCAAATATAATTATTTAGAAAATAATGAATGGCTTATGTTTTATACAGAATATCATACTTTCGATCTAAGGGGTTCAGGAAAACCTCCATGAGGTTGACCAATGTCTCCACGCATAAATTCAACAACAGATTTTGGGAAACTCAGATCTTCTGCTTGCTCCAAAACATCTTTTCCTGTTAGTTTATTTTGGGCCATGAACTGTGCAAAGTCTCCCACAACTTTAGAGGATGGTGTCACCTAAAAACATATTACGTTTGATAAATGAAATTTATCAAATGGATTTTCAAGCTTATGCTAAATACCTTGATGACATCTCCGAGAAGCTGATTAGCCTCTGCATATGCTGTCTTTACTTTGTGGAATTGCGCTCCAAGACCAAGTGAATATGCTTGAAACTGTAGATTAGTATACTGACCCCCGGGAATCTCATTAATATAGACGTCAGCATTTCCGGATTTCATTGTTGTGCAACATTCAAAGGGAGCATACAAGGTTCGTGTCTGTTCCCAATAAGATGAGTATTGACTAATGTCTTCTAAATTGAATCCAGTATCATGAGGAGTTCTTTGAAGTGAAGCCACTAAAGCTCCAAATGATGGCTGAGATGTCATTCCAGACATAGAATCTACAGCAACATCAACTACATCAGCCCCTGCTCGAGCACATTCAATCATGGATGCAATTCCAGCCCCTGAAGTATCGTGAGTGTGAACGTGAATCGGGAGGTCAGGGTATTTTTCTCGTAAGGCACCAATCAACATTGTAGCCGCTTGAGGCTTCAATAATCCTGCCATATCCTACAATTATAGTAAATATTAATACTATACCAACCTTTAAATATAAAAATCAGGCATAGGTGTAAAATTGGGTAATTTTTTCCCTTTCAAACCTTAATGCATAAAATGTGTGTCCCAGCTTTGACAAGTTCATCAGCAAGGTTCATATAGTACTTCATGTCATATTTAGTTTTAGTAGGGTCAGCCACATCTCCCGTGTATGAAATAGCTGCTTCCACAACTCCGCCTGCTTTCGCTACAGCTTCCATCCCCAATATTAGGTTGGGAAGATAGTTAAGGGAATCAAACACGCGAAAGATATCCATTCCAGACTTAACAGCTAATTCACAAAACCTAAAATAAGAAAAACATGATATAAGAAATAATAACTTTCCAGCTTTCATAGTTTTCTTCAACTAACTTGAAAACGATATTGTCAGGATAATTTGTGTATCCAACCGCATTGGCACCTCGTAGAAGCATTTGGAACGGAATGTTGGGCATCAATTTCCGCATTTCTTCTAGCCTCTCCCAAGGGCATTCGTGTAAGAACCTCATTGAAACGTCGAAAGTTGCCCCACCCCAGTTTTCAATACTGTAGAGATTATTAAATTTTTGGGCTACAAAAGGAGAGATTTGAAGGAGATCTTCAGTCCTCACACGAGTAGCCAACAACGATTGATGGGCATCTCGAAATGTTGTGTCCATAAGTAGCAACCCCTTGTTTTGCCGTACTGCCTTAGCAAATCCTGCTGGGCCTTCCTTCAGCAATATGGATCTCAAACCCTCTGGCTGTGACTCTGTAAACATTAACGCCGGGTCGGATTGTTTTTAAACAAGAGTAAGACATGAACCTACTACACCTAAGAATGGTTTACCTGACGAAGTCTCAGGAATGACAGGATACACTTCAGCAGGTTTAAGACCGGTTGCAAGAGGTGTTGAAGGTCCATTCACCAAAACACTTCCTAAGTAATTCAATAGCTTCTGTGCTCGATTTTGAGTCGGTAAGAACTGGAATAATTCAGGGTGCTCGTCGAGGAACGAAGTGTCTATAGTCCCAGTGAGAAACTTTTGATTTTCCAAAACGTTTAAGAGGAATGGAATATTCGTCTATAAAAGTCACACCAAATATTGTTTCACTTTATAATTTGACTTAATTTCCATAAAAAATTGTTCAATTCAAGGATTGACAAAGAAAGGAAAGTTGAAACCTTGACTCCTCGAACTCGAAATTCTCTCAGAGCCCGATTAATTTTTGCAGCAGACGACGGTAGATCTTTAGCATGAGAAATAACTTTGACGAGAAGAGAATCATAATATGGGGATACTATCGCCCCTGCATAAGCACTGGCGCCATCCAATCGTATGCCCATTCCTTCCCCACTCCGAAAAACTTCAATTCTTCCGGTGTCAGGTTGAAATCCTTTTGCCGGATCTTCTGTCGTTACTCTGCATTGAATAGCACAACCATCAACTTCAATATCCGTTTGAGCCATTCCCAATTCTGGTAGAGTCATGCCTTCTGCAATTCTAATTTGAGACTGAACCAAATCAATTCTGAAACACGAATCAGATAATTACATCAGAAATTATTTTTCATCAACTAAGGCGGAGTCCAGTATTATTGAAAATTACCCGGTAACTTCTTCAGTAACTGTGTGCTCTACTTGCAAACGCGCATTAACTTCAATAAAATAGTAGTTTCCAGAGTTGTCCAATAGGAATTCAACAGTTCCGGCATTGGAATAGCCGACATGTTGAGCCAACCGAATCGCATCTGCTGTCATTCGATCTCTCACCTATCAAAACAAACAGTACAAATAAAAATAAGCCATCACACTATAGACTGGCGATTTTCGTGCCTCCTGCCTGAGGACAGTCAAAACCCGTCTTTGTATAAATCTATGAAAAACATTTGTTTCAAGATCTTACAGCAGGATCAAGATTCGGAGCAGGTGCTATTTCAACGACTTTTTGATGCCTACGCTGTACCGAGCAATCCCTTTCATACAAATGCACGATATTTCCAGCTTGATCTCCTAAAATCTGTACTTCTATGTGTCTGGGCCTTTCGACAAACTTCTCGATAAACATCGATCCATCTCCAAATGCTGCTTTAGCTTCAGAACTCGCCAATTTAAACATCTCCTCCACATCCTATAAATACATTTTATTTATGGAAGCTATAACAGTTAGAATTAATCAAGAAATCATCAAAAACTAACACAATACCTCCATTTTATGAACAACTCTCATTCCTCGACCTCCCCCTCCATATGCAGCTTTGAAAATAACTGGAAGACTGTGCTGGGAACAAAACTTAACAGCTTCTGCTGCACTTGTTACAGGACCATCCGTTCCAGGAACCACCATTACTCCTTCGAACACAAATTAAATATTTTTAGTTGCGTACAGTCAAATTTTAAACGCGAATCATTGAGTACCTGCGGCAATAGCTGCTTCTCGTGCAGCTACCTTATCCCCCATTTTCCGTACAACTTCCGGACTAGGGCCAATAAATCGGATTCCATTGTCAACACAGGCTTGAGCAAAGTCTGCTCTTTCTGACAGGAATCCATAACCAGGATGAACTGCATCAATTTTATTTTCCTAGAATATAATAATACGATAAATATATTTGAAGTAGCACTTACAAATGCCGAATGAATTTTCAGATATAAATCGTTGAATTTCCTACTCTAGCAATTTTTATGATTTCAGGGATATTAAGGTATGCTTGAACTGGCTCTAGTCCTCTTCCAATTAGGTATGACTCATCCGCTTTTTGACGGTGCATATGCATCTTGTCCTGTTCCGAGTAAATAGCAACAGATCGAATTCCAAGTTCGGTACATGCTCGAAACACTCGAATTGCAATTTCTCCTGCAAAAATACATGATAAAACATTTCATATAAAATCTTCAGGATTTAAAAAATATTCCGGCCGCTTCTTACCTCTATTAGCCACCAAAACACTTCGAATCGGTTTGTAATCCACCTTTGTGGAGTATGCCTTCGGAGACGCCATCGATGATGATGTAGATTTGCGAAATGAAAACAAGCTTCTGACTATCCTCGCGGAAGTGCAGGGCTTTACTAATAACGTGGGGTATCCCATATCTCTCGTTGAATGATAATATTCCTAGTGCGGATTATTAAGCAAAAGCGGGTCAATCACCAGATGCTGTAATTCCAGTTTTAACTATAGCCGTGAGTCGTTATCCTTATGTCCTTTTATTCTTTGAAGGACGTCAACTCTGCAAACCATCTGTAAACAAAGCTAACAAGGAGGTAACAAGTTAGTATAGTACATAAATGGTAACTTGTTACATTCATCATCAAGCCAAAAGACAAGAGACGTCCTTATTTTACTTACCCAACTGTAGATCAGATCTGCAAATGCTCGTCTGAGTCTGAGCTCTCTTTAAAAATGTCCTAATTTCTTCTGATACATATGATTATCAACAAGGCCCAACCCAGACTAAATCACGTAGTCAGAAATGTCAAAAACATGAAGAGTTTCACTTTCAATACAGACATATACGATAAAATAAAAACTAAACTGCTATTTTTTACGGATGCCAGACCGATTGAAACTTGAGTATAGCAACAACCACACAAGCCGCAACTATGAACTTCAGTCGATCCTAGAATTATTCAATGTTGCAATGCAATACACAAGTCATACGAGTGAGTCTCTTATTACCTTAAATTATCTATGAAGGAAAGCGAGTGGTAAGATTATTATTTAAATACTTATTGAGAAAGAACATGCTACACAGATAAGAGAATTAACATAGTGGCCAGGGCAGGCCGAGTGAACACGATTCCAGCACTCCACAAAGCACGAGGTAGTCAACCACAGATCACGTCCTTCGTACATAAAAAACCCTAAAAACTTGATTCAATATTACTTCACCGGGAATCTCAACCCTATCGCTTAATATTAGGATTGAGATTCATCTGTTACATAATCATTTTAACTTGTATAAGAATTTTAAATAGCCCTTAGAATTAAATTCACATCATAGGATTATCATCAAAAAATGTACTAAGCATAAATACTTTGTATTTCCTACCTGTCAATACGATAGGCTAGGGCAATCTTTTCGTTTCACTTTCACCTACTTCGATTCGACCCATAACAACTATTAACAACACACAATTTGTTTTCCATATAACTCAACATACAAATTACGATATTGGACCGCCTTTTCTGCCGTTGGTTATTACGCGGAGTGAACCCCTCAAAAACAACCATATGCTAGGCCACGCTAGGCTACCAAAGAGACTTAAATTCAAATTCAACCTTAATCTTGAAGTGGTTTCAGAATAGCTGTGGACTATGCCGTTACAGTAAGCGTTGCCTAACTTATCTCAATTGAAGGGGCCGAGGACATATTAATGAATTAAATCTAATCAGTACTAACATCCTGCATTAGATCATAAGATCATAACATTTGGTTTCGAATTTTCCTAGGAAGGCAACTCATTATGAAATATTGGGTGTAAAACCAGAATGCTCCACTCAAGACATCAGATCAGCGTTTCTTAGCCTCTCCAAAGCTCACCACCCAGATCTCCATGCAAATGACCCCAGCAAGCATAAAAAATATGTCAACATTTTGGAGGCCTACACAGTATTGAGTAAACCGGAATTAAGATTTAACTACGATTCTGACCTTCAACTCTGGGCTAGTCAATCTATCCGTCAAAATGATGCTTCATCTAATGCACCGCAATATACTCCGTATGTCAATTTTTATACATATTCTGCTTTATCATCAAATAATCAACACATGACTGGTACACATTCTCTTCTCATAATGTCATAATACTGTCTACTTTTCCAGTTGGAAGGATGGAAGTATTTGGGAGATGCGGGACAAAGAACAAGACCAATTCTATCAGGAAAAACCTTACTACGGATTTAAGGGAGTAAAGCGAATGTCAAATACTTGGATTGCAGGAGGTGCTATTTTGCTAATGGTAACCGGGGCCGTTTGTACCTTCCTTGCAATTAAGTAAGTTGAATTTCTTATTTGCATAGTAAAAAGCTATATCTGTAATCTCATTTTTTCCCGTTTCTAACTCAGAAAGAGTTCCAGTTTCACTATAACACAATTGGACCGAAGGGACGCTAGAGTTGCAAAGCATTGGAGTGATGTCCGTAATACCGCCACACAAAACGGAAACATGGTTCAACTTGCCATTTTGGAAGCAAAATTATCAGAAGAACAAGATTGATGATACATAATATCTCAATTTAATTGAACAATCTTCAAATCCTTTACTGGTTGGCAAAATCTTAGTTATGTGATACTACACTAACTGTCGTAGAATACAAACGTCGTACCTGGAAATCTAAAATTATGGACGAATTGGAATTGGAGCATGTCCAATTGAATTAAAAATACAGATGAAAATTATTCTTAAAGGGTCCTAAACAACAGGATCTCTTTTACTTCCGTATCGAGCATTTCTAGTCAGAAGTCAAGACAGACTAACTAGTGGACGTCCGACATGAAAATATAATTCGTAACAAGGGGTAAACTTAGGAAGTATATCGATAACATAATAAAAGTATCTTATTGGGTAAATATCCGCCTGAAATGAATTGAAGAGACGAGCACCAACCTTGTAAACTTCAATCGTTCAAAATTGGACCTGTCGGCGGAAATAGTTCTGCAGGGTTTTATTCCCTCGCAGTCCTAGTTTCACATGATATTTATCCTTAATCAGCTTGAAGTATCGCTGGTCACGAAGTTTTCTAAACAAAATTTAGATTTTAGATAGTGATTAGTTTTATCAGCTTATAATTTGTAGTTCTTGAGCTTTATGTTGCTTTTAAAGAAATTGGAGAAAAGCAACAAAAAGTTTAAAATCGACTACAAGAGTTTTGATATAATTCTCTACGTACTGCTGCGCAATGTTAGCGGGCGTTTGTCCATATCCTATTGCTTTGTACTGAGACAAAATGTTGGTCTTCTTAGCTTTTCTGCTTCCCACTAATGCCCTCGCAGCTGGACGTACGTATTGTCTATCAATGACATAAAAATATAAACCACATCAATTCGAATAACAGAAAACGGAAAAGATGGTTCTGTATGAATGATCAAGTAGAATACCTGTAGTAGATATGCAAAGCTCTGTGGCCCAAAGCCACACCTGAAGGTAGAACGAGCTGCATACTGTCATTAAATCGAATAGGATCCGGTTGATAAGGCTCATCTGCGTTGATGTGATCGGAATTTTCAGGATAGCTGGAACTGAAATCATAGAAGTCACTATATTCGAATGCTGCATCTCCTTCGTGAAGCATCTTGCAGTGCCCTTTGTCGCTCATGTGTTGCTAAAATTTAAAAACATTTGTAATAAAAAGCTGATCGTTTTTAATTCCCCGTTCCTACTAAATCAAACTTGAAACTTAATAATGGGAAATTCTGTATACCTGGACAGCTAGAACATTATAGAAGGCTTTTCCCTTCTCATTACACCAAAGACACATCATCCCTTCGCCAACCTTACTTCCCAAATAGTCCAAAAGTCCTTCGATATTTGTGCAATATTCTAGGTCTGGAATGAAAAACGAATGGGATACACTCATATGCGCTATGTTATCTTCAATGTCCCTACTCTCGTGTGGACAAAAGAGACACGTGGTCACAGGGATTGGAGTTCCTTCGATTTCTTCCCAAGAGTCATCATCTGATTCATCCTCCTCTTTCAACTTTTGACCTTTACCAGGGAAAGCAGATTTCATCAAAGATTGAGGACTTTGAGGAAACTTCTTTCCTGTAACGGGACTCTTTCCAGGAGAAGAAGATAAGATAGTGCCATCGTCTGCAATCTTCACCACACATTTAGCATTCATATCCTTAACCAACTCATTCTGTCCGTTAGCATCCGTCCAATGTTTCCCTGAGACTTCCTTGATCATAGCAGAATGCTTCTTGGAAATGATGTGGCTCTGAAACGCCTTTTCATTCCCAAATGATTTCTTACACACAGTACAATACTTGCTTGTATCCTTGGATGATTCCACTTGAAGCGCCTCTTGGGCTGCAACTCGCTCCGAGAAGTTCTCCACCGTCACTGGGGGTAACAGAACAATCTTACGTTTCAGATTGTAGCGGTGCCAGTCCGACTTGTAATGGTCTCGTTGAAGGTCTGCATCTCTAAAGCCAACTCGACAGGTCATACACGTCAAGAGACCGCTTATGCTGCTCTCCGATCCTGAAAAATAAAATAAAACAGGAACATTCCTAAGAATCAGCAACAATACAACGACGAAATCCCTGTGCTTGGTACAAAACTCAAACTGACCACTAAAAAATAATCGATATTTAAAATTTGTTAATTCTAGTACCTGCTGGAGTCAGAGTGCCCATGATTTCTGCAACACTCAGTCTGACAGTCTTCACGTAAGTTTTTGACAAATTCAATCTTTGAAAAATATCTGCAATAAATATGATATTAAGATTCAAGATAATAAAAATTAAATGCTGACTGAGACGTTGAAAATACTGTTATTCAAAACTTAAATTCGAAACGTATTCCCTAAAAAATAAAGCAGTTAAATTCTATTTACTAACCTTTAATTATTCTTTTTGCTCCGAGGAACAGCAAACAAGAAGCTGCAAGTGTTACAGCAGCACACACGTGAACAAATCACAGCACCACCGTCCATAAATCGAATCTTGGAGCACTCTGTGTAATTTTGAAAGACCCGGTATTACCGTTAATATTAATGGTGGGAAACTAGAATTCCCATTCAACTTATCCCACTTGCTCATACACTAACTTGTGATTCTATTTTTTCTATTTATTTGCATAGATTTTTGTCAATTTTCCCAAAATTGCTATCGAATAATTTTCAGTGTCACTTTTTGAGACATTTTTGGATCTTCTAAGGACTGAACACTTTTCGAATAGCCCAGTTTGGAAGAGAATATCCTCCAACGACAATGCCAGCAGACGAAATTCAGTATTCGGAAAAATACTATGACGAAAAATATGAATACCGGTAAGTTATAGAAATGGGGCATGTCCCCCCATCGTCTAGGTAAGTTACCAAGTCACAAGTAGTCCAGCGTCTGTATCAGAGTATAGATACTAATTAGTAGTAAAAGGGAGTCTAATAAATTAATCCGTAGCATACAATACACAATAGTTTTAAGATTGTTTACAGACTGAATCTGATAATATTTCTTGTTCTACAGCCATGTAATTCTACCTGCCGATCTTGCTAAAGTCATTCCAAGGACGCATCTCTTCACGGAGACTGAGTGGCGTAACTTAGGAGTACAGCAGTCTCCTGGCTGGGTTCATTATATGTTTCATCCTCCAGGTTTATTTCATTAAATAATCACTGACGGACCCTGTAAATATTATTCCTTGTGTATCTTTTGCCAGAGCCTCATATTCTGTTGTTCCGAAGACCTATCGTCCCCGGAAGTGGAGACGGCAGTCTGCCAAACGATAATTCAGTTCCAGTCGTTGGAGCCTTAGAGGATGCTGTGGCTACTCAGTAGCCTGGAGATATAGTATTCATCGAAAAATTCCCTGCCCAAGTCCATATGCTCAAGGATAATGGATAGGTCAGTAATTTTTCGATATATATACTCTTTTGTACTCGTGCTCGTACATCCTTCGTTTCGTACAGCCTCCTGGTGACATGCTATATGGCTATATTGAATCTATACTCAATGGACAATAGTTAGTTGTCATCTTATGACTTCTCTTAACCATTTGTAGTAGGTGATAATATGTTAATTTAATACCCATGTACCAACTACCAAGATTATTGAATCTTGAATCCAACATTTCAAAATTGCCTTTAGATAACAGATAACTGAGATTTACCAATGGTTCTAATAGCGTAATATATGTGTATTTATATTTTGTAATTTCAAGTTCCTCCTTTACGCAGTTTAAATCTTTCAAACAATCAAATGTTCATTTCAATAATAAGTACGTGTGCCATTGAATGTAGTTTCATACTTGTGGGGAAAATATATTTTCAATGTAAATAAAAAAACATTTACATAAATTATTATTGGATACATTCGAGTTAACAGACATGTATGGATTCCCCTAGTAGTTTTAATCGTAAGGAGCAAATCTACCTGGAATTGGCCAGTCTGTCTGTTGAGAAGTTAAAATTACAGGAATTTTCCAGAAGAAGTCGATGTGTTCTCGAAGGCTTCTCAATTTAATCTTTCGTTTTTCATCTTTTTTAATTATGTAGTCGATGAAGGCAGTTTTGGGGACAATTTTTTCCATAGCATGTCCTCGTCTTCTCTTAGCAGTTTCAAATTTCTCCTTAGCTTCTTCGGCCTCCTTAGCAGTCGGGTCTTTCACAGCACCAGGCCTCTGCAATATATAATTCAATATTAACGAAATAAAGAAAAAAGTCATCGTATTTATATGAGAAATTACCAAGGGAGTGAGTTTGTACAGTGCTACGCCCATGATGCAACATGACTTGGTGAATTGGAATAATTTCTCTCGGAAACCTCCGGCTGGTGCCTCTTTGTCACTCATCGTACTTTCGAAAGCTCGTTCCGCTTTCCATCCCGAAAGAATTCCACGCTAAAATAACACATAAGATCATGTTTATCATTAAGTTGTTTTACTTTGTTGACATTTGTCTATAATGTTAAAATTATTATAATTTAAGATATCTTGCACTCGACTTACTACAAGTAAATTACTTCTTGAACGTTGAAACTATCACACCAGTCGTTGTATCAATATTTACGACAATAACGATTGAAGGTGTAATATTATGGATTCAGATTTTGAATAAAATCATAAAGTACTTTGTAAATTCAAATCAATTGAAACGAATCAAGGATTAAGGATAGTAGTTAACCACTAACGATAAGAAAATTAGAAATGGTAAGAGCTCGGAGTTAGTTTACTTTTGCCTCAGTGATCTCATGTCTGACCACTCCCCTTATTTATTGTTAGATACTAAAATAACAACAGGAGGATACAATATGATTCATAAAATCTAGAATACAAAAATAGAATTAGGAAAGCATCTTTACAGGAAATCGCTAGACAGATCGATTTAATTTAATAATCCTAAAATATTTATTTCCCATCTACTTTCCATGTTTCCATTCTTTATATTATTAACTGTACTATGGAACCATTTAAAAAAAGTCGGATGCAGAAGGTCTGTTGCTCTTCTTTTTTGCAGGCAGATTCAACAAATCGTCTGTTGTAATGTTCGACGCTGACGTAGATGACAAATGACTTCGGCTGGTCCCGGGTCGACCAGGGGTGGGAGTCTTGCTTGAAGGTGTAGGTGTAGTCAGTTGGCTTCTTGTTGACCCTGGAGTTCTACTTGGAGTGTAGGATGCTCTCAATGCTTTGTCAACTATAGCATTGCCAATTTTTGATCTCGCTAATTTCTGAGCTGCAGGTGACATTGAACTCAGTCTATCCATGACACTCATCGGCCTTGGAGAAGGGGTGGTAAGATGACTTCTTGCTACTTCGATGGCTTTCAGCTTCTTGTCCCTGTACCTTTGGCTAACTTTTTCTGTCAACTCCATTGCAATTCTTTCTCGCTTAGTTTGACCCAGCATTCGGTAGGGCTTTGCATCAGTTGTTGGAATAGGAGTATCGCCCCCATCAAGTCTAAACGGCGACCCTTCAATCTCTCCCCAGGTCATATACGGTGATTCTTCAACCCCAGGAGTCGGTGATGGAGTTCGAACGAACCCAAACCCATTGACCTTGGGAGCATCTGATTCAAGTTCCCTTCCATCCACTCCTATCTTATTACTTGGAGGTTTGCAACTAGCTGCAGCAGCCGCGTTTTTATTCGCCTCGACTTCATCAGTTTTAAAAGGAGCTTCCTTGAACCTTGTGTTAGGATATATTACTTCGGTCTTCCGCTTGGCCATCTCAACTTCTTCATCTGGAGTAAATGCTACCCCGTTTGGAACGTACATGATGTAATTTTGATTTCGGTAGCCCCATGTATCCACTTCAAATGGCTTGTCATACAATTCAGCTTGTTTTTCGATAGAAGGTAAAGCCAATGCGGTTTTCTGTCGCTCTCCGTGTTGCTTTTCTTTTTCGTACAGCCAAGCATATTTGATACGATGCTTTGTATCTGCGTCTTCCATCATTTCTTGGAAACTGTTGTTATCCTCGCTGGTAAATGTGTCAAGGTACGCATTGAGACTTAGACTCTTGGCCTTGTTCAAACTTCCAGTTGATGAAACAGATTTGGCATCGTCATCCTCAGTTGCCCGTGACGGTGATTCCATCGGCAAATGTGTCGGGGTTGAAGAGGTAGAGAGAGCGGGAGTAATTTTCCCAGCGCTCTGGAGATCAGCCGGTGTCTCAAATGTTGATGGAGTTGCAAAAGGACCTCTACCCACCCGGGGAGTCTTTCCCAAACTGTACTTCGAATACAATTCCCTTAACATATGGACATCATTGTTCTCCACAGCATTCAAATATGCATTCTGTGCCTTCAGTTTCTCCAAGTCGGGGAAGAAATCCCTCTGAATGATTTTCTCCAGTTCCTGGACAAACTTGTCTTCTTCCAGAACTTTTCGCTTTTTCGAAGGGGCGGTTGGAGCTTTGAAAACCGCGAGGTCCGTCGACTTCTTCTTTACCATTTGTAAAGAATGGGAATTTGGTGTTGAGACTGAGGAACTTGAAATCTGGGCAACAGCAGTGATGAAGTTAGTCTTAATTTGAAATTCATCTTCTTTCTGCAGACTTGGATTGTCATTTTCTTGACTTATTCTATTTTTTTCACATGTTTCAGTTGCAGTCTTAAGACTCTCTGTATTTTCCTCCACTAAATCTATCTCCTCCATTATAGATTACAATATCGGATTTTCCGATGAATACTACTTTACAATCAGCTCGTAAGCGTAAGAGAACGAAATAACTTAACCTTAATTAACAAAGTATATAACGAAACGACAATAATTATAAATAATCTTAGTTCCAAATCCAATTCAATTGCTTCAACTTCAGCCTAATTTCAAATATTAATTGGAGAAAGTACGACTGAATAGAATACTGTGGAGTTAAAATTGGCGCGTAATGTCTCTTGGTAGTTTTCAATGGGTTTGAACCGAAGTAAGACTAACTCTTGCGATAATTCCGCGGTAAAATTCAAATTCAAACGAAAGTTTAAAATTGTTCAGAATTTTTTTTAATGGATTTCTTAAATTAAAATAGTTAGAGAGCTCAGTGACGCATGAAACCTGAGAATAAGCGATATCAAATAAAGTTATGGGTATTTTTCCACAGCCTACAGATAATAATTAGCATTCATGCGGTGTTGATCTTTTAATTACTAAGAAAATCACGGTAAGTGAAATAATCGTATATTTTGTTATTTTTGTTTCATTTCAAGTTCAGGCTAAAGTATTAAAAAACTAGACGTAGACGATGTGATTTCTCTTGTGAGATTTTGGGACATGCTACATGTCTAAAGCAGTAATATTAGCTGTTTGGCTGCTGAGCTGTTTGTAAGAAAAGGAAAAAAAAGAATATTACGTGTTTGATTCTGAATAATCCAATGACGAGAGTTTTTACTGATGTGAATAGTATAGGCTCCCTGACTTTGACCCCTTTTCCTGGTCGAAAATCTAATTTCCAGTCCAACCCTGTAGGTTCAAATTGATCAGCTGCAGCTCTAGTAAACTTAATGAGCGTATCTTCCGAGCCCTATAAAGGGAATATATAAATATAAATATAGGTTTATTTTAATATCGAAAATAATCGTCTGAGATTTTTTAAAACAACGTGGGACGTGTTAATAGCAGACACTGACAATTTTGTTAGAGTTAGATCATACACTCAATATTTAGTTATGAAGTTTTGATAAAGCATCGATCTAATTCACCTCAAGAACATGTATAAAATGTTGGGAGTAGAGAACAAGGACCCCCGTAATGATCTCACTATAGCAGTGTACATTGATATCGTCCACCAGATCTTTGAACCATTCAATTAGGGACTCCTGATCTTCGCTATGAGTTCCAACCATAACCAAGCGATACAGATAAGCTTTCTGAAAGTTAAGACATCCACAGATCAAATTCAGAACAATGAACAATTAACTAAACGTCTTAACTACAATGAAATAACCGTTATTGAATTGTACCGACATAGTCTTGAGAAAGTTAGATTGAAGGGCCTCATATAGATTGTTTGGAGTTAGGGGTTCCCCATGTCCTTCAGATGATTTAGAACTCTCTTTCCTCTTCAGCTGTCCGTAAATCTTCTCGAATTCCTCTTGTCGTTCTTCTTCAGTTTCGAATTGCTTAAAGTTTGACACCAACGGACCACTAGCAGTATTCCCTGGGGTTGTGTTGTTTATGTCAATGCCAGAGTATAGACCACCTTCACGAGAATCCTGTCCTAGAACGCTTAGATCGGTAGCAGAGGCAGCGTAAGAAGTCTCTTCGCCAGATGTGTCCATTTTTCCTCCTTTCCCTAAATCATCGTCGGATCCAAAGTCCATAACCTCAGACTTCACGCTTGTATTTGCATCTGACCCTTCTGCCTTGACGTTTTTCTTAAGCATGGTTCCTTTCGACATCTTATTTCCCTTCAAAATTTTGTTTGGCCCTACTTCCTTGATATCCTCTGATTGTGCTGTTGAGCTTTTGTTTTCAAGCACTTTAGCGGTTGATCCTTTCTGAGACCCTGCTTGACCATCATCGTTTCCACCGGCGTTATCATGCTTAGATTTAGCAAGTTTCAACAACTTTGCTGATAAACTATGCATTTTTATTGATTATTTCAGTAGAAATCTTGTGAGCTGATTGATCGACACTCGAGACTACCCGAGAGTCGAGAGAAATTCAAAGTGTGAAAGGGAGCAACAAAATTTTTGGCCACGAGCAATCGATCAAACGTCTGTATTCAAGATACCTTGACAACTTTGGTTATTGCGTTACTGCCCTCGAGATTTGGATTGGATCTTTATTCTAGCCTGCTAGCCGGAGTATATTTCCGGGCAACCCACTCACAGCGCTTAAGAAATACGGTTCAATAGGGTACGTGTTTCAGTCTCTTTTTCTGCAAATGTATCCGTTCAAGAGATTTTTGAAGGGACCCAACTTGCATGATGAATCTGTAACAAGAAATCTTGGTCAAGAGTGTTTCCCCAGAAACGAAAAATTTACAGGAATAGAAGCTAAGAAAGTATATGAAGAAATCTTGAGCCTTCCATCAATTGCAGTATCGACTTCAAATACAACTCAGCATACTAGAAATGCCAAAACCGTAGGCACTAAACTATGTAGTAAACCTGAGCCGAAAGTACTGCCCTCAAAATCAACCAAGCTTAAATTGAATCAATTACTAAGACTTTGTGAATCCGATAGTCATCAAACGTTAAGAAGCTACTTGCAGGACCACTACGTAGAAATAAATCTAGATGAGAGAGACGATTACGGATGGACTATGTTAATGTCGGCAGCATGTGCCGGCTCCAATAGTATCATTAAACTTCTTTTAGAAGCTGGAGCAGATTGGCAACTCTTTGATAAGAAAGGTTTAACTGTTAATTCATTAGCTAAGAAAAATGGGAAGAAAGAGACTTGTCAGATTATTGAAGATTGGCAAAGTTTTATAGAGAATCCGAATTCCTCATCACAGCAAATGGAAGGTGAGGATCATGAAGATCCTTCTTACGATCCAGTTTACTGCAGTGCTTGTGAAATTAACTTTTCCAATCAAAAAGAACACCTAAAGTCCATAGGCCATTTATTCACGTCAGGGGAAATGAAAATTGGTAATAAAGTCCATTACGGAATTCCGGAATCTAACAAAGGATTTCAAATGATGCTCAGGACTGGATGGAATAAAAATGCAGGGTTGGGTCCCCAAGGTCAGGGACAAAAGTTCCCTGTGAAGACGGTTTTAAAAAGAGATAGGGAGGGGGTAGGGAATGGGAAAGATAAAAAAGCGGCCCGTATCACTCATTTTGGTCCTTTTGATCCTGCAGCTGTGGCAAATCACCGACGACTTGAGAGGACTGCAACGGCACAAAAGCGCGAGGACGTCCAACGACAGGGAAAAGAGAGGAGAAAAGAAATACACTATCGTAGGGAATTAGGTAATCTTGATCTACTATGAGCTCGGGTTTTAGTACTGTCGGAGGGGGGAAGAATATTAGTGCAAACCAGCAACCCAAAGAAACTGAACGGATTGTGACATATTTAACCAGTCTGGAGGAAGCTGCAGAAGATATTCTAACAGATCGACAAACAATAATTGATTACGACAGAAAACGGAATGTTAATCGTGAGGCATTGAGGCATTTGAAGAATACTCAAGACAAAAAGACGTGGATTGCGATGGGCAATACCTTTTTCAAATTGGAAACACTAACGATCGATACTATGATAAAGAAAGGTGTGTGCCTGCGTTATGTTGAAATTGAAATCAAGCATCGTTGTTATTTGCGAATATTTTATTTCATTATTTTGGTATTCTTGCTCCAGATCAAACTAAACTAGATGATGCTATCAACGATCTAAGAGATAATTTGAAGAAAAAGGTGGACAAAATACGTGACATTGAGGAAAAGCCTGCTTTGAAAGGTTTCAACCTGAAACCACTAAATACTGCCGAACTAAGAGCCATTGGCCAATCTTTTGGTCAGTAAATTATTTTTTGTACTACAACTATAGAGGTAGGTAAAAGAAAAATGAATACCAAATAAATAAAAATACGTCAAAAAATAATTTTATAATTGACGAAATAATGTCATGTTGAGCCAATTTTTACAAACAAGCATATCTTATCAATCCTCATGTCATTCCTGAAGGTACGGCCTAGTTGCATAAGATCTGAGTCTTTTGGGGTCATAAATATGCCGAATCTTGAAAAACATGTACTTGAAAAAGAACAAGAGGTTGTCATACTCCCCTTGATAGTCTGAATTGATAACTGCCTTGTGATTTATGACACAGAAATGGTAAATCGCTTCGATGGTGGCTAAATGTGTTATTGGATTCCCTCGTTGATAGCGCCAGAATAATGACTCTATACCGTTTAGCTTTACCCGGGGTAAATCTGTTTAAAGAAAAATGCAAATTTTAGAGATCTTATCTTCCAATTTTATGTTATAGTATAAATTGCATTGGAAAACCTACTGACTACTTTTGGATCATGACATATTTTGTAGGTCTGATTCCAAGTAGAATCCACAAAAATTACTCTTTCATAAGGGAAGACACCATTATTTTCTTCCTTGCTACGTTTCATAAACTCGGACGCATCTTCAGCATCATCGGATGGGAATATTAGAATACTCTGTGTTATAATTAAGTTTAATATACAGTGAATTAATCCCATATATATTCCAAAGAATAAAATTTCCAAGAATGTACTGAAAGGACAACTATACTTTATCCGTATTCGGTAGGTCAGGATAGGTAAACATTTTTACGCTTCCTGGTGCTAAAATAGGACCATGGATGGCCGTACTTTTTCCATCTATTTCTTGAGGATGTTTGATGACAGCAATTTCGATTGGAAGCTATGGTAAAAATATTGATTAAAACTACCTTGGGTACCTATCTTTATAATGACATTTTAGCATCTTAAATTCTTTCGCTTACATTGACTTTGGGAAGCCTATCTTCTAGTGGTGCCATTGGGATATAGCACGTGTAGCAGAAGAATTTACGAGAACGGCAACACCCTGGACATTTAGTTCGACCTTCAATTGTGTCTAAGAACTCACTGGAATCGATTTTCATCCCCTTGAAGGCCTCAAACGGGGTTGAGGCTCGAAGAGTGTTCTTGATACCACTACTAAGCTTCGGATGATCCATTTTATTTTCAGCTTGTTAAAAATGTAAATTCTCACTCATTCACTTAAAAGTTCAGGGCAGGGCGAATAATAATCAAGACACTCGTTTACATTAAATCTGCAATTAAGTCAAAAGTTTTATACTTAAAATTTTTTTTTAAATCTTTAATATATTTAATTGATTTCTATTTTGCAAGAATTTGGTTGCCCGATGCTTTTGTAGAAAAATATCAGGTTAGGCTTAGGATTAATGATGCAATATGCTCAAAGGTTACTAAATTACTTCCTGACTGAAGTCAATGAATATCAAAATATATGGCACAATAATTTGAATAATTATCAGATAGATTTAATATTGTACTACATCTGTAAGATCATGATACATCAATGAATTTACGTTTTAAATCCGCTGGAATTGATTCCTTCACAATAGTTTATAGTATAGGGGATCAAAGAAAGAATACGTAAGAACTCGCTATACTTGTACTTGCAAGTAACAGGTTTCAGTGAAATGGAGGAAAGTTCACTTCTTGACTGATTTGCAGTGTGATTCATTATAAATATTGTTTTAACCAGGAATAGATTAAAGCCAGTGAGACAGGCTAAAAATGATTATAACATTCTTTGATTTCGATTTATAAGGTGTTTAAAATCAAATTCTTGATCATTCTAGATTATATTCTAACGCTGAGGCCCAGTTCGAAAAAGAAAAGTGACTGCTTTATATGCGAAATAAATCAGTCCCGCCATAACAACGTATCGCTCCCTCTCTTTCCGTTCCGAAGTGTCTTCTTCGACAGCAAGTAGCCGTCGATTCATCCTGCTAAGCTGTTCTCTCAAGTGCTCTATTTCATCATTCCCTTCACTTCTGTAGCTCGGAACTCCATACACATCCCTTTTACCTCTGTTGAAATAATAGCAAAATTGGTACATTATAGATCACCCGATTTTCATTGTAATTAATGAGTTAATTGGATTTTTTTAAGTCACAAAATACAAGTCGTAAAATACAACTCACCGTCTAGCAATGGAGACTGACGGGTTTTCACCCCGATAAGTCATCATAGAAGAGCCGTTCGGTGCAATGTCTCGTTCAAACCGAGCACGGTCGTTTTCAACAATGAGTGTCTCATCTTCATCGTTCGAACCGTATGAGTCACTATCAGTTCGGGGTGGTGGAGCGTTTAGCAGAGTAATAGATCTCGGTGGTGTCTGAAAATGCAATCACAATTGTCAATCAATGTCGGACTGTGTGACTGAGCTATACAAAAATTATTAAATCAAGTTGAACCTACCTGGATCCTAATCACTTCGGGGTCAGGGGGCATGACCACAGTCTCAAGCTGGAGTTCCCTAGGCATTGACTTGGAACCTTTGTGTTGCTCTCGCCCTTGAACGGTAAAAGAAAGGAAAGTCAGGATAGTAGTGTGAGATCTATAGATGAACCAACGATTGATAATGAGATAGGAGAAGAACCTGTGACAATTATTCTGTCTGGAACTTGCATCTGTACTTTGTCCGAGGATCGGCCAGTCGAATTTCCGCTCCAGTTTCCATTCATTTCATCGTTGTCAACCCTCTCACCTTCCTGTCCCTCTGTCCAATCCCAATCACCAATGTTACAATTGCGACAAGGATATGATAACTATTACACTTACGATTTAAATATTATTTCTGTTTTTCGAATTGTAATGCACCGAATTCTAAAAACACTAATTCTTTAGTGAATGAAAATGAAAGTGTTTCCCTATTTAGCAGTTCGCAGCCAAATTCTTGCTCAAGAAGGATCAATAAAACTAGATTATGATTATTATGAATAAAAATCATTTAAAAAACTTGAACTTACTGACACAGATTTTCTTGGGCACACGCATTTTGTTGGAGATGTCGGCAGTAAAGTTGGGGTCAAAGGTAGTGCCAAAGATATCCATTTCATTTCCAGAGAATCGGGACATTGGAGAGGAGTCTGCACTGTTCGCCATTTCTTATCTTGATCGAGTGTCACACTTTAAATATTTTATTATATCCTATTATTCTAATTAGTTATTCCATAATCCTCGTGGCCGTAAGTGACTAAGCATTTACAGAATTTTTATCTTATTTCTTAATTACGACTTGTCTAGACTGAGGTTAGCAATTTTAATTGATTCACTAACGAGTGTCTCCAATTATAAATGAATTACAAATTAATGAGACGACTAACCCAAATAGTAAATTCTAATGTGTAATGCCTTGAAAAATTAAAATTAAGCTATATATCCGACATCATTTATCAATTCTCTGTACTTCCTTGTGCATTAACTATTAACTCAGGTCTATTATTGATAACCCTAGCCACATTAATTAACCACAGATTAGACTGTTGAGCTTGAGACAGTAATAATCTGGCAAATTATACTTGCCTTTGTTTTGTAATTTGTGGTCTTTTCCCACTCTGTACTCAAACCCTACACCTAGTGCCCAGAGTTCCCCAGAAACTCATAAAATTCTATAATTGTAAAAACATTAACTATTATTTATATTGTTGATTGAGAAAAAACTCCTCTTCTACCGACATTTGATGCTGAACGTTGCAGCTTTAACTTTAAACTTGTTAAACCGTCTATAAGTTACTCTAAGATTAGTTATATGAACTTTTATTTTCAGTGTCTGTTTGAGAAAATTGGGATAATGGAAGGTTATTTATGTTCAAACTCTTGCCTCCTATTCTCACTTTGATAAAGGGAAGAGAATGTGAGAGGGCGCGGAGAGGTTTGGGCCTCTCTGTTTACAATTTAGAAGATTCTCACGCTCCAGTTTCAAACACATTACTCTCTTCTTATTATTGACAGATATTCGGATTTATTATTATTTATTTATTTTAATTAGTTCACTCACCAGTTAATTGTTTTTTTATTATTTTGTCTCACATGGTTCATTTCATTCTCAACCCAGCTTGTCACAAATTGAGTTCAGGTGAGCTATAGCTAAATTCAATTTAATCCAAATCCACTGTTTTTGAAATAATAATAATTACATAGTAGAAATTAATTACTAATTCCTTCTGCTAGTTCTGTATGTTTCTTAATTGTCCGACCATATCGTTTTAAATTATTGGGGTTTAAAAATTGTATTGATGAGTAACTATTACTGTGAAGACGGACATTGCACAAGGCATAGAATCGGTTCCTCTCTGTTGTCTTGAATGTCTTTTAGAGGACTGGACCGATGACGATGACTCTATCGAATTTGGTTTTCTTCAAAACTTTATATTATGACTTACAATTACAAACGTGTTCTGAGATAATTAAGAGAATTTTTCAAGGAAATCCCAAATTTATTAGATTGTTAGTCAAAACGAGTCAAAAGTCTGAAGTCTGAGACTGAGTCATGAGTATGTGGTATGGGAGATTTCGAAAATCGTTTTATTGCTAAATTGCTGGTCCCGTTCTATTGACGGGTGCCCATTGTGACAGACCTTCAGGATCCATTCCGAAAAGCTAGTTAATTGATGTTGATAGTTATAGTTTGTGTTTAACGTTAATGGATTTGTTTGAGTTCATGAATCCCATTCCAATCCATTATCGGTCTCGGTCATTATCCATAGAGTCTGAAACCGTTATGGATTGGTCAACATCTCTAAACAAATATTATATCGTTTTACAGTAAAGAGTTATTTTCCCAATGTTAAATAACAAATGATAACAAAAAGGGAATGATCTGACTGACGAAAACGGGGTCTTCAGTTTGTTTAAGGTGAATGTGTGTGGGAAATAGTAGAATTAGAGAAGGTATTCCACGCTTCATGCTTCGTCTCCCACCAATTCATCAACGGTCAGCCCATCCTAATTCGTATTCATTCATCATTTCACTTACATTTCACACTCTCTTCATATCCTCCACCCTAACCACCTTATTAATTCCATAGTTATTAACTAAACAACTAAACACGAGTGTAGTTAGCTAAATACCAAACGAAACGGGATATGATAGACAATCGTCGTATTTATGAAAGATAAGCAGAAAGCATAACACAACACACAACTGTTTAAGTCGTTTGAGATGCAGGCTGACTATATGCTCAGTTTCTCAGTTGTAGTAATCCGTAGCAAATTCGTTAAAGTCAAGAGTACTCGTTCTAGACCTAGACGTAGACTAATCGTAAAAAAACTAATCGCCTTCGTATCGGTTTGATATTTTTATTGTAATATTAGGGAAATATACTTTCATCAAAAGAAATTGACCTTCCATTTCGATGTTGAAGGATCGTACAGTAGAAGATTTATTTATAAGGAATTTAAACACCTTCCTTGCAGTTAAGTATTGTTTTCGCCTGCAATTTTTAAGAATTAGTAGAAATTCATATGGAAAACTAACTGCTCACTACTCAGGCTGCTTAGTTTAGAAGTTGAAACTGGGAAAGGTTTAAACGATAATACATTCAAATACAACTCAATAAGGTTATAATTTTGCACCGTGTACTTTGATATTTAAAGCCTACTACTGCCTACTAGGCGAGAGACAAGACCTGTTTTGCCCACGTATTTTGTCAACTCAAGTTAACTATAACTTAGATAGTAAACTTAAAACTTGATAGAATTGATCCTGTTTTAGGAGCCTGTATTGTTAGCCTGCCCACAATTGAGGCTCAAATCCCTTGCAGCTTATTCATACTATTCTTTCTCTTTAGTTGACTCATCAATTTATCGTGTAGATGATAATTTGACGAAGCCTTTAATTTATCATCGGTTTAAATTCTAGAATCTACAACAATTTAGTATTAAGTCATGACATGATGTTGGTATTTAAACCTTGTTATGTTTCTTTACGTTCTAGTGAGGGAAAACGCCTGATTCATTAAAAAGGACTATTGATATAAAGAAATTTCAAATATAGTCCATTTGACCAGCAAACAGTTTAATAAATGCCTCTAAGATTATTAAAACGAAATCGGAAGCAATACAATGTCGTCTCGAAATCAACCTTTGTCATCTCTGTTGAGCTTCTTGACAATGGAATCATGGAGTGCACCCTGGATGCAGACAGCACTGGAAGGGACTGCCTTCTTAATATATCCCAACGATTAGGACTTCATCAAGTAAGAATGGACAAAGTGTTTAAATTTAGTAAAGTTTAGTTGAAGCACAATCCTCGCTTGAAATATTCAAATTATTTGTTTTTATCGCAGCCGGAATTTTTTGGGCTGAGGTACATCAGTCGAGGGGTTCCGCCACGACAGCGATGGGTGGAACTTGACCGTCCGTTAAGAAAGCAACTGGAAAAACATGCTCAGGATTCTCAACTCAGTCTTGGGGTCATGTTTTACGTCAACGATGTAAACCTTCTTAAAGATGAAATGGCGAGGTAAGCGTTTACTTAGCTTTTTTAACGAATGCATTAAGACCCAATTAAATTAAATTACTTGGTAACAAAGAGTAACTTTCGGCATGTCTTCACTGGTTTTGATTATTGAATTATTATTCTCAGATACCACTACTTCTTACAATTAAAGAGCGATGTGATTGATGGGAAGTTAAACTGCAGCATAGAACAAGCGATATCCCTAGCAGCTTACAGTCTTCAAGCCGAATTCGGCGATTTTGATCCTGAACGACACACTGTTGAATATTTGAGAGACTTTGCTATTCTTCCCAAGGTATCGTTTCCAAAACAGATTCAACACTTGGCTCACGTAACCAGTTATAGATCACTTTCCCCAAAACTTATGTCAGTAAACATTTTGTCGAAATTGTTTTTTATAGTTCCAGAATCAGTTTTCGAAAAATAGTTTTATCACTTTTTAGCCCGACTCCAAGGGCTTATAGGATCATGTCAATGTCCGTCTGTCCGTCTGTGAGCACGATAACTCTC
>JAQFYM010001111.1:0-39625 GCA_034694785.1 Agrenia bidenticulata | reverse complement strand
CATTTTTGTATTTTAGGATGATTTTTTTGTCCTAACTGTCTCTAATATGTAATACCTGCGAAATACGTCTTGTTGTACAATATCTATATATTTAAGACATTTTTGGTACAAAACAATGTTCGTGTTGCTTTTAAAATATAAAAAAATTTTTAACAAAAAAAAAAGTTTTGAACAAACAAAAAAAGGAATCTTCTGGTCATACTTTCATACTGAAAGTTAATTATAAAAGTTGCATGTCGCTACTAATAACATACAACGCTGTTGTAAATTTTTTGCCTGTGTACTATTTTAAAAGCCGTTTTTACGTACAAAAATTGTTTCCTAAGGTAATTTTTGTGCCTAAAAACATTACTTTGGATATCATCGAGCTTAATACTATTATTTGTAGGCTAAAGTATTGCAGTTGGATTTTAAAAGCTTAAATACATCATACAGACTCGTGATTTTTAGATGTGTCGCTTATGTAACATGAAATTCTTAGTTTTTTTTGTTTGTTTTTTAGAGAAAGCATTTTCATTTTTAATTATTTACAAAGCGGTTCGTGCATTATTTAATTTATTTATATGTTTTTTTTTTTTGCAAGACGGTTTTATTTTTGCAAATTATATGTACTTTGTTTTAAAATGTATGTATATATTTGTTTTAGGCCCAGGTGCTTTTGAAGTACAGATTTTAGGTTTATAAGTATATTTTTTGTATTATCAATACGCTTTTGCAAAAACAAAAAAATAAAAAAACTCTTTGTTTTGTAAAAACCGTATGAAAACTTTATAAAGTTATATTTTGCAGCAGAAAACATAGCGGGCATTTTCATCGACTAATTATATAATATTTTTACGCAAGTTTAGGCGCGCAAAAAACTAAGACAAATGTGTTTGTACATTTACGTATCTAAGTTAGCAATTTGCAAATTTATTCGTACGACAATAACAAAAAATAGTCTTCAGAACAGTTTTGCTACCATGTTTTGAATGTCAATTTTACAAATGACGTGTTTTTAAAGAACAGCACGGCCGCGTTCTTTTTGTAGCAGTTTGTCTATGTTATAAGTTTTTGCTAAAGGTTTTTAATTTGTTCGTTACAGTGCATGAAATTTTTAGATTGCTTTTTTTCTGCCAGAACTAATAAAATACAATAGATTATTGTGGCGCGCGCAGCGCGCCGTGTATGCTAGCCTGCCATCAGGCATATTAAAGCAAACCATAAAGCTAAGACAATAATGAAAATGTAAAAAACAGCTTTGGTCGATAATAAAAGATAATAACCACACAAAGATAATATTTTTATTTGTTTTTAACAAAAAAAAAATGAAAAACAAAAAATACATCGCATTTTTATAAAAGAGATATTTTGTTTGTAATTCAAACACCTCTCCATATTTTTGACCTATGTTTGTTTTGTGCACATTTCTAATTACTTGCCTATAGGCGGCAGAATGCGGGAGGCTTTCAGCGCGTGCCACAACTTTTATTTTTAAAAAAAAAGGCTATGGAACTCACAAATTATATTTTGTTAATGTAAGACTACATATGTATATATTTAACAGACAACTTATAATATAAAATACAAGTTTCTTAGTATTTAACGATTTTTGAGAAGAAGAGTATAGCAAGTTTCCCAACGCTTTAATGGAAAATGGGAAAATAAAATGTCAAAACGCAAAATTGCGCAAAATAAAGGTGTTGTGTGTATGTTTAAAAATTTTACAAATAGAGGAAAGCACTTTATACAAAGACACTGGAAAATATACAATCAACTATTACAGCCCAAAAAAAACACTATATGATTTTTTTTATGTGTGTTTTTCGCAGTGTTTTTAAATTATTTAAACAAGAAAAATATAAAAAAAATAGGCGCCCCTTTACTGAAAAAAAATTACCCCCGGGCCCCCTTGTGCCTTTCGAAGGCCCTGCTGGTAATATTCAAAGCTTGAGTTCAGAGATAATTTGATACACATGTAACAAAACTTTTTGCTTTAGTATAGGTTTACCTAGCTTGTTACATTTTTAAATTGATAAAAATGGTTTTTGAATATGATTCATTTTAAACTGTTGGCTTTATAACATGTTCTTCTTTTTTTGATTGACACAGCTGCATATAGAATTACTGTGAAGCGAACACCTCACGATATGTCTTTTTAGTAGTATAAATTTATAAGGGTAATAAAAAAAAGCAATGTAAAATTATGCTTTTATCATAATTTTAAAAGTAAACCAGACACGAAAACTGTTTTTGTCGGAAATTGGTACATGCTGTATGTGCCTATCATACCAGACACTAGTAAAAAATAAAAACAAGCTACCAAATACAACTATTTTGTTACCACCAGACATATATATATTGTTCTTTACGTGCGTAAAACAAAAAAGTACTGCGTAAAGTGTATTATATACATCGGTTTGAAATAGCTTGCTGTACTGCCCTAAAGATTAAAAACTGTATCAGTACGCGCATATGAAATTTTTATTTATAATATAAAAGCAAAACCAAGAGCTGCTGGGGTTTGAGTACCCATTACACCACTTTTGACCCCTTTTTATTTTTAGATAGTAAACATGGTTTAAAATGTTAAAAATGCTATTTGAGGTGCTTCTACGACAATGCAAGCACTGTTACATCGTTTTCGCGTTTTGTAATTTATTTTTAATATATTTATTTTTATAATATAGAGATGTTATTCAATATTTATTAAAAGGCAAAAAAGAATATATTAATGTATGATGATTTTTTTACAGCTATATTAACACACGGTTATGCATAAATAGTCTTTTTTGTAGCTGCCGAAGTCTGCTCAATTAAAAGTTTATGACGTGGCATGTAAAAATACTTTTAACGTTTTATACGACAAACATGCGTATACGCTAAAAATGCGATCAGCACGCCTTTACTGACTTTTTAAAATGTTTAATTTGCGAAAACTTAAACTTTGAAAGAAAGTCTTTGCAAAAATTGCAAACCCTGCAAAATATTGCGTTTGGATAGTTTGCTCTGGGATAAAAATTAGTGTAAACTCTATCTAAACTGCAGTTTTTTGCATATCAAGCAAGACAAATACTATTTGTATATTGTTAAAACTTTTTAACTGAAAAAATAGTGCTCGTATTTTTATGTATACGCAAACTATGCAAATTTACACACAATCATATGTTCCTGTCTAGGTTCGCAACCTAAATTTATATTTCTAACTTGTAGTTTTTTTCTCATTAACATAACTAATATTCTTTGCAAGTAAAATGATCATTATTCACAATAGAAAGTAAGTTTTTTATAACATATACAAAAATTGTTGCTAATCAATGAAAAAATGCGTAAAAATAATATTGTTGTTATAGACTTAAAAATATTTTTATTTCTATGAATCCCAAGGATTTTTTCTGAACAAACAAATGTACTATTTTTCCTGTGCAAATCTCCACCTTTTTACGTTTTAAAAAAGAATGGCTAATTTCTCAGTAAAAACAACAACTGAATATGTTTTTGCAACTAGTAGTACGATTTGCATTTTACGGAATTCCTGTTTACAATTTGCTAAATTTTTCCTCGCATAACGACAGTAAAAAACACTAGTACAGTCTTATAGAAACTTTTATTTGAGTTTTCGTTTATTAAAAAAACAAAAAACACTTTTAAAGAAATAAAATATTGATTGCACGTGATCGTTTTTTATTACGTGACAAACAGACAAATAAAATTCAAAGATACACCGTCTTTCATCGTCTTTACAAAAATACATGTCTTTTCGTATCTAATAAAATAAAATAAATTAAACATTATGTACAGGTCATTTTAATATTATTTTGTAAAGTCCACAGATACCTCGAAACAATTTTTTTTTGTGTTTTTGAATATACAGTACATTTATCAACGCGGGTAAAACCCGTGTTATACAACCTTTAACTCTATATTTTAAATTAAATAAAAAACATAAGAACCTGAAATTTTATACTAAACAAAAAGTTAAATGGAATTCGAGACATCAAAAAAGCATGTTTTATGTTTTCGTTGTTATTATATGCCTTACTGGTTTTTATTTAACAAAAAGGTTTTTTTATGCGCAAAAATCACAGTAACTTTAAATAAGACTACTGATATTCGCATTGCAAAAAATCGATGTATTTTAAGGCAGTATATATGCAATAAAGTATTTTCGATACCAAAAGATATGTATTAAAACCTATAACAACAAATAAGAATGCAAAAAGTGTAGAATGTGTACTTAATAAGTAAATACAAGGGTTTATTGTGTCAGTCTACATACGTACGCGCAGATACAGTTGCATTGCCAAATTTTTGCTAAATTACAAAACAAATAATCTGCAAATTAAGAGAATGTGTTTATTTGTGTTCATTTACTAGCATAGGAATAAAAATCGTAAACACACAACTGGCTTCTGTAGTCAAACCAAACCATTCAAGTTGTGTAGTGTTACAAGAACATCTTTTTGAGCAGCAAACTTTACATAAAAAACGTCTTTATATAAAAAAAAACCATTTTGTAGGTTTTGTATTTTCTGAAATTGTTTCCACTGCAAAAACTAGATGCAACATCAACAAAAAAATACACATGAAAAAGTCATCTTGTCAATACATGTATTTTTACTAGCATTTTTTGCACCTCGCAAAACTTCAAAAAAAAGATAAAACATGTTATATTAAAAATATAAAAAAACAAAGTATACTGCGAGAATTTAAGAACTATTCTTAGCATACTAGTATTTACGCTTTTGATGAAACAGTTTTTATGTACGACAAGTTATATTACCTCTTTTTTTTAAAACTTAAAATAAAAGTGATCAAAGTAAGAATGCAGAAACCGAGTAAAAAAGCTGATTTACAAGAGATGCCATACTTGCATTTTTTTTTTTACTATTGGTATAAAAATGCAATAGTAAAATTACAAGAACCACTCATTTAAGTTGTTACCTTTTGTCTGTATAAGTTTCGGCGTCTGTTTTTTTTTGATATTTTTTAGGCACTAGACAACGTTATTTTGTAAAAAACTCACAACAAGACAATTGTTAAATGAGCACAAATGTTTATACATTGGTTTTATTGTAGAAACAAAATACATAATTTAGTAGTTTATTGTAAATTCATAAAAAATAAAATGTATGCTAATGTTTTTTTTAGTTTAAAATACACGGTTCCTGTTATCATTACCATGAATTATATTTTTAGATTTTTAACTATGCTAGTTGTAATATTTTTGTACTCATCCCGGTACTTTTTATTGCGAAATTGCATATTTTGCTAGTTCTGGAATTCAAGAAATTTTAGCAACCAAAAGGCAGATTATTATGCACATTGGGTTGCCTATACAAAACATTGCATACAAGAATATTATTAAAGAGTTCAATCTTTTTGTCATTGTTATACCTTTTACGTACTACAACAGCTTTCATATCGATTTTTTTTTTTGTCAAATAGAAATAATTTGTCAAACATTTATTTACATTCAATATATAAACTATAGCAATTTTCGTTTTTACATTTTTGTTTTGCATATAAATTTGTGCAGTTTGCTACATTATGTAGTTGTTATCTATCTTGGCATATTTCTGTCCTTTTATAGTGCAAGCATGCTTCTGTTCACAGCGTTTTTTTATTGTTATTGCAATTTTACGATCGATCAGACTTTGCAATAAAGACTAATTTTGTTGTATATTTTGCAATAATACAAAATTAATCTAGTGCTACAAAATATATATACGTTTGCAATTTGCTCTCCTATATTAACAACCCAATTGGAAAACAAGTTTTTAGTTTTTTTTTTTTTTTGCTTTTTTGTCGTTGTTGTTGTAGCCGTTTTTTTCTTTGTCTTTTATTATATATAAGTTTTTTTTTTTGTAAGCACTAAGCATTTCACACATATAAAAAGTATTATAGATATGATAACTATACTATGTCTTGCTTATTGTTTACTCCATATTGCCGTCGATTTTTGTTTACCGAGGCATCAAAGTTGCCTTTATTGTTAAGGGTTAACGTATGATATACCGGACTAACCAACAATGTTACCCGGTTATTTAGGTGTTTAGACGACGAAAAAACAAACAAAATATACATAACTGTATAGTTTTTACGTATGAAAATTTATACTAATTTTAACGTGTAACATGTGATTAAAAACTTAAATTTAGATCACATATTTATCAAATGTGTTTTTTTGGTTAATCTTCAATGCAGGAGTTTAAGATGCGAGTTTTTTTTGTCTTTAAGTGTAACACACATAATGCCTTTTAGCGAGTTGATATATATTGCAGCAATATCCATTTAATGTTTCACTTAAACCGTTTTAAATTTTTCCTGTCACTGGAGAAGTGTTTCCTTATAGTAGTTACGCTGGATATTACACGGACATTTTAAGTTGTTTTATAGGATGCAAAAAATGTGTTGTCATACAAAAAATATACTGCGTAAAAACAGCACAGTCTGTACAATGGGCTGATAAAAATACGTAAAAAACTAATTTTTCTAGACATGGTTCAAAACAGTATTTTTTTTGTGAAGCATGTGCCAATAAGTGCAATATTACAGACCAGGGTTTATTTTGTTTATATCAAGTCTTATATAAGTGCTAATACGGCGCTAATTTCTACTTTTTATCCTGTACATATTAAAGAAAATCAGTGTTGATAGGCTGAAAATATACACAAACAATAACCTTTTTTAGTCACATAAACTCAAAAATTGGTTATACAAACATTATTGAAAATTGTATAATAGAATTTCTTAACAGCTTTGGCATATTAAAAAATATTTTTTTTTACATAAAGTATTTACTAAATTTTCTTTAAATAAAAACAAATAACAGGTTAAATATTGTAATCTTTTGCACCTTTGCTTTATTATTTAGATTTTTTTGTACACAAAAAAATTTTAGAGAACAAAAAAATAACATCAGTGAATCTACAATATCTGTAATCGCCGTTTAAACGCGAAGCGTAAAAAAAAGCTTTTAAATAAAAAAAAAGCATATTGCCAACTTAAAACTATAATAAAATTATAGAAGCGCAGTATGAAAAACATGGATATTACGCAGCGTAGTTATAGCAGCATATCTAAAACTTTACAGACGTGCATCACATGCAACACTTACTTCGGAGCGTTTTTATTAGTGCAACACTAAACGAAGTTATTCTTGCTGATTTTTAACTTAGTTAATAGTACAAAAAAGAGTAAAAAGTGCCTAGCCGTTAAAAAATAATTGTGCAATAAAAAAAAATTTCTGGGTGTAATTGTAAAAATACTTTCTTTTACGGAAAATGCATAGCGATTTTAATTATTTAGATCACATATTTCAGGTTTGCAAATTTTGCAGAAAATGTTAGAACAATTTGCATACAAAAATTTATGTTAGATTATTAAAAACAATTATTAAAAACTTAGTATATCACAAAAATACCGTTAAGAGTCAGTTCCCAATATTTGTGAATGTTAAAACATGTATCTAGAAATTTTACGTACAGTAATTTTTGTATGTTTACGACAAAGCTAACATAGGCAATACGTGTATTGCTTGGGTAATGTATCTTTCGACATCAGAACAAATTGCGTTAACATCATACTGTATTAAATTGTTTTCGAAAAGTACGTTTTTACCTTTAAATACACTTTCCGGGTAACATAATAACAAAAAAAAGATTGTCTCTTTTATTAAAGAAAACAAATAAAAGCTGACGTTTTTTTTGCCAAAAATTACAAAAAAGATATATAAATGTAACGAGACATAGATTATGGTGTATTTTCTTTTTGGTCTGCAGTATCGCAGTAATCATCAGAGTTACATTTTAGGTTCAATACACTATTTTTGGCAAATAAATTTTTTATAGCCGTTTTGCTTATCTTAAAATCTTTATCAGCAACGCAAATCTTGGAGTTTTTCGGTTTTGACAATCGGTAACAAAAAAGTGGGTAACTATTTGTTTACAAGCTAAAAACATACAAAATGGATCCTTGTTTTGAACAAAAAACTTTTGAAAATTCATGCCATGCGTAATTCTTAGTAAAAGTACGTAGTGCATAACCCTGACAAGACAGCGAAGTTGCTATGTATTTTTTTTGCTTATAATATATAATCGCTCAAAAAAAAATCATTTCACCTTTTACTGCATACTTGCGTAGGCGTAGGCACGTCTTAATAAAAATTACGAATTTTGGAAAAGAAAAACATTTAATATCGCAAAATTAGTATACTATAATAAAAGGAATTAAAAAACAAAATCGATAAAATATAACTATAAGGTATAACTTAAATTTTTGCGTTTAAGCAGGTAACAATATATAAAAGTTATTTGATTATTTGTTTTGTTATGATAGCTATAAGCATCTGCCTAAACGTTTTTAAATAAGTCAATAAAATAACCGACCATAAAATTTTTTTTGCAAAAATATATACTCCAACAAGCTCTGAATTTACAACCTGGCATATCTTTGATGCCCTGTGCATTAGAATACGTATCCATGCACTTCTGTAAGCGAATACTATATATTTCTATATTTTTTATCCTTTTTGTAAGATTCATATTTACTATATTAATTTCTATTTTTTCAACGCCGCTCAAAGCGATCTTTGCAGTTTAAATATATCCCTAAGACGTTGCAAAAAATAACAATGTATTTATCGCCTCTACACTTTTACTCATTTATATATTTTTGATTGTATATACAACAATATTCTGCCTTTTTTGTTTAATTGCCTGAAAATTTACACGTCTTTTATCATCAAAACGCAAAGCACATTTTGTATATTTATTAATTGCGATGTTTTGTGTGCAAGTGATACATTATCGTCGACAACGTCGTAACATAATTATATTTGTTTGCCGTTTTTAGTTATTAGTTCTTTAGTATTTTTTATAATTGGTTTGTCCTAATGTATGCGCTGCATCTTTTTTTGGTCTTTACTTTTTTATGTTTGTTATTTTTCGACTTAATATGCCTATTTCAGTTTTTTATCTTATGTGATTTTTTTATTGTAACGATTTATTATTCATATTGGTTTGTGTTCATTTTTGTTTGCTTTTTTTTTAGTTTTTACGCAGTTAGTTGTACGTTTCTATATCCATTTGTTGTTTTCTTTTCTTCTAGGGCCATTTTATAGTTTTTAAAAATTACCCAGACCGTTTTTTTAATACCTTGATATTTATGCGTAATCCGTACTTTCTTTTTTTTTTGGTAGTTATAATTCTACTACCTTTTATTTTTCGTATTCTTTTTTCGTTTTTATATTGGCTTATATCCTTACAGAAAAGCTTGATGTTATATCAAATCGTGCCTTTTTAGTTCCTTGTGCATTGATTTTCGTATGTCTTGGTAGTTTTCATTGCTTGATTTAATGTAATATATTTACAGAGTTGTTTGTTACAGTTTTTTGTAGCGTGTAAACTTACGCATGCTGCCGTATAGGCATTCTTGCATTAATTTTTTTTTTTTTTATACACATGTAGGTCCCTAGCCTGGAAAAAAAACGAAGCGCTGTTTTTGGCAGCCAGTTTTGCTAGGTTGTAACCTTGATTTCGGGCATTTATCTACAGTAAAACGTAGCTTGGTCAGCTTGTTTTCTAGTGCACAGAAATCTTTTTTTAACAGCCTGCTATACCCCTTAACTAAAGCTTATAACTAGACAATGCTTTTGTAATTTTACACTATAGTTTTTTATCATCTGATCTGGTTTTAAAGTCTGTTTATTTTTTATTACTAAGTGAAAATTAACTTTAGTTTTTTTTGTTAGAATAGTGATAAATATCTATAGTGAAAATTTCTAGAATGGCTTTTTGCATGATGATTACCACTAAAAAAATATTGCAACTTTTTTTTTTATTGCTATAAAATGGATTATGCTACCCCTTATATTATAAGTTTCACTCCAACAAGACTTTGAAGAAATATGATAAAAGTTTTATTGCCATAAATGCAAATGCAGGCAAAACAGCGATGTCATTTTGTTAGAAGCGTTTTCACAGAGCATTTGTTTATAACATACAAAGATTTTTAACAGTGAAATGTATCTAGATTAAGCCGGAAAACTTACAATGGAAATTAAGTAAAGTGCCCTCGATTGAAAATATACTGACTAGCAACTGTATTGTAATTGATTAGAATTGTTCAAGATATTACATTACACGCAATAAAACATATGAGACATTGCTGAACATTGCTGAACATTAGGAATATTTTCTAATACAATATTTTTACATAAAAAAAGTTTGTAGTGTTTTTTTTATGCTCTTTATCATTTTGTATTTATATACCAAACCTTAGATTTTCACGATTTTCAGCGGAATTTATTACGACAGAAAGTTTGCCGTATTCCATTTTTATCTATTGATCGGTCGCATCATAAATTAAAGCATCTACATATGTACCTCACGGATTATTAAAATGATATGGGTATTAAATATCTACATTTTGCGCTTTTTTATTACTTGGTAAATTTTTGAATATGTACTGTTTTTGGGTTTCATTTGTAGAGCTATATTATGCCTGCCTCAACACGTGAATTCGCTGTAAAAAATGTACAAAACCGCATTTCTTGACATATGCAGTCGTACAGCGCACCGTATACTGCTAATGAATCGTTAGTTGCATTTATATGAATGTCTCAGCTAGCATATGATCACGAGTTTTTTTTTAAATATTGCGTTGTAGAGAATGAAAATTGCTTACAACCAAAAAATTAAAGTTAACCCAGAAAAATATAGTTTTAAGTAGAAATGGATATCTAAAGAAATTGTCAAGTTTTTTGAATCTGGATGCATAAAAAACAACATGACTGAAAAGACAAGACTAGATAAACCAAATGACATTTCTAAGCTTAAATAATCATAAAATTACTTATTTTTTAATATTTTATTTTTTTTAGAAAACTTGCGCAGATTGATCACATTAGCCAAAAATCAAATTTTTGTACAATTTTAAGACATTAAGCATTTGCAGAATCTATAATAAAAATCCATTTACGTTAAAACACAAAAAAAAAGCACATTTAATTTTAAGCTAGCGTTTTTCGTTTAAATTTGTTTGTTTATTTCTTTTAATGTTTGTAAAATGCATTCCTTTTTTTGTCATATAAGTATAATAGATAAAAAAAAAATTAGTCAAAAAAAATAACAAGCATTTCCGAAAAAAAATTAATTTAAAACACTTATTTATCTAAATTAAAGCAAAAACTTTTTTTAAGTTCTTGTATCTCTTTTCCTTGCCGTTACGTTTTTAGTTTTCTATTTTAATTTTTTCTTTTGGCAAGGTGCAGCTTTGTCTTTTTTTATCTTACCAAATGCCCTTTGCATTTTAACTTGCATATATGCCTGTATTGCAGCCATTTTTTTTATATTGTGTGATAAGCTCATCCAACATCTTTTCTGAGTTTGCAGTAGATTTTTGGCGTTCAAAATATTTAGGGCTTTGTTTTACATGGTTTTCTGCTTTTATTTTTAACGGCAAATCACGGATTTGCGAAAAATAAAATTTTTGTCTTCTTCATTTTGTTCTTCTTGCAAAAAAAAACCCCATACCGGATTGGCAATTACTAAAAGCTCAATAAAAAATCACAAAAAAAAATAGGTTTTGACTAACATAATACTGCATCTTAACGCTCCGTTACACTGTTAAAATGGCTTTGATATGCAGCTCTGTATATTTAGTAAGAAGTTAAGTATATTGTGTTTACCTTCTGTGCCCAAAATGTTTTTAAAACCTCCTTTGCTGTTTGTTTTTTGATTTTGTATTTTATAGGCTTGAACTCTGGCTTCATGTAACTTATTTTTCCTTTTTTTGCGATGTTGGATCTTTCAACAGGTTAGTTATTATTTAATTTGACATATATAGATTTTCGTCTTTTTTAGGGTTTTGTAATGCAAAAAAAACATGAATACGGGGAAAACTATGTTAAAGAAAAAAAAAGTTCATTATAGTAAAGAAAATTTTGCTATTTTTATACACAGAATAGTTTCACCATAGTAAAAAATCACCAATGTGTAACTCGCTATAGTAAAAAACGTTTTCTATCGACAAAAATATATTTTCACTACAGTAAAATTTGACTTTCGAATGTGAGGGTTCTTTCGTAGTGCAGTTTTTTACATTATTAATTACCCATGTATGCCTCTAGGGTATTTGATTTTGAGATCTTGACTATCTCAAAAAAATACGAACATTTGTTTCTGTAAAATACCGAGTATGCGAGAATCTCGAAACTATTATAAAGCACATCGTAATATTCAAAATGCAAATCTATTAAGGAGAATTTTTTGCAGCGGAATGTACATTTTGTTGCAAATTTTGTACTAAACAAAGGTTTTTTTTGATCTTCGAATTTTTAACAAACTTATATACTCTTTTTTTTATCGTTATTTTTTCTTGCACAAAAAAATTACATATTCCAAAAGTCAATTTAATGAGTTACATAAAAAAACTCAAAAACTATAAAAGCTGATAGTTCGGGAGTAAACAATAAGGCTGCCCTTTTTTTAACAATACTGACACCTAGAGAATTATACTTTGTAACCAAGTTTTTATATACAAAAAAATGCTTTATATACCCAATGACAAATTATAAAAATTTATTTCTTTTTTTTTTGTTAGCTTCAATAGTCTAAATATAGGTGTGATGACTGTATAACTGCAACGCAAGCAATTTTATTAAAAATATATACAGAACACTGAAGTTGTGAAAAAAACAATTCATAATACATTTTATCGTTTCATACAAAATTTTTGTCCTTATAACGATAATACAAAGCATGCAGTTTCTTTTAGTTATTAAATTTTAAGATCGGATCAATAAAAAACGTAAATGCGCACAAACATCTATAAAGAGGTAAAAGAATATACAAGGTATATATGCTAACGGAAAAAAATAACGTTTTTATGCATAAAAAAAACAGGAACGTTTGTAGTTTCCATATATAAAAAATCTTTGTGAGTTACAGAAAAAACGAAAAAAAAATGTAGGTCCTTTGTTCTTAAATGCTTATTTTTAATTTAATCCGTCTAACTGTATAATGCTTTAATAATTCTGTGTAAAAATCGTATTTTGTAATAATTTATATAATATTGCACGTATTTTTGTTAATTTATTTTGTTTTATTGAAATATTATAAAACATGTTTTATATCTTTTTGATGTTATCTATGCTTCAATTTTTTTTTAGAACATCTACAAAACAAAAATCGATACTCTGTAAAATTCCATGCTTATTTCGACAGTTTTTTTTTTTTTGTTTCGAGTCTCGAGAGTTGTAAAAACTAATCTCGACATCAAGACCCCTACCTTTACCCATGTTCTATTATGACATAAACTTGCAATGTTTTAGCTAATATTAAACAAAAATTTAACGTGCTGTGTTTTAGAAAAAACGTAGAGAACGCAAACTTATTTTACTGTTTATTATCAAACTGTCTAAGTTACATAGATGGCATTTATTATAACACAAATAAATTTGAAAACGGCAATTGGCTATTTATATTTACTGTTTACCTTTATGTATCTTTTAATATATCCAACATAATTTGCGTAATATTTTTGGGACAAAAGCAATTAAACAACAAAGAATACGACATAAGTATAAAAGAAATAAACTAATATGCAAACGAAAGCATAGGAGTTTTAATTAAAACAGAAAAAAGCAATAAAAAATTTATATAAACTGTAGAATCGTGAGTACCATTTTAACAAGCCTAGCAGAACGCTCACTCAGGGGCGGGTGTAGGTTTCCTGAAGGCCCGATGACAATTTTATTTTTTTTACAACCTTATTAAAAAAATAAAGTAATAAAACAAAAATGTATTTAGTTGCGCTACAATATTTTTTTTCCGGCTACAGTATGCATAAAATCTATAATGTGAGCATATTTTTAGATAATTGTCTTCCATTTTGATGAAAATAAAAAGAACACTGCTCTATCACTTGCAAAAATTTATATACTTGGCAATTTGCTCTATTGATATAAAAATTTACTAACTTGATATTGTTTTAACAACCAATTCTTACAAGAATTTTAAATTTAGAAAAAGCCGTTAATGATCTTGACTTTTTCTATTTTTAACGCAAATAACCTTAAGAAAAAGTGTACAGCCGAATACACTTGGGTTTGTCTGTATGATTTATACGAAAAAGGCTTCTAAAAGTCAAGAATATAGATTTTTTACGCTTTAAATTGCCAATACATTGAAAAAGCGAATGCGATTACTAGATTCAGACTGGGCCGAATTGCCTTACCCAAACCTACTAAATTCTTTTCTATTCTATGACAGTGTTTTTTTGCAATCACATGTTTTAAAAAAAATTTTCGTGCACAAAACATTATTTCTACAAAATACCATATTCTTTACAAGCATTTTTATGTAATTTCTTTATCATGCGCGCTTCAAAAAAACTCTGTTTCGAATTTTTTGATTTTTTACTTGCGTAAAAAGTATAATTTGAGGCGCAGCGCATATGAACACTTATTGAATACTCCACATTTCTCATATGATTACCAATATATATATTTTGTATATTTTGTAGTAGATAGATATATATTTTAATATTTTTTTTACTTTTAAGACTTACTGTTGTTGAACAAAAAAACATTGCAATTATTATTAAAAAATAATACCCGACAGCAAAAAATTAGACAAAAAATAAAAACTTTATATTGATAGTAAAAAACGACTTTGTATGTAAGTTTGCGTATTTTATAAAATCCCGGTATTAAATGTTTGACAGTGCATTTACTGTTTATTGTGAATTAGTATTAATAAGTTTTTATTTTGCTGTAATGGCTGTTTGTAGTTTTTTTTGCGCGTTTATAATAAGACATTTTACTCATTATATCTTATGTTAACAATGTTTGTATAGTCTATCTGTAATAAGAAAAAGAGGCTATATTTGTTTTGAGTGTTTTTGCTTTAAAACATTTTTTTTTTTGATTTGGTCGATAATCATCATAAAGTATACACTTCTAAATATTTTTTAAGGCATCCTTTGTTCGGGGCCCCCAGCCACATGCCCCTAGTGTCCCATCCCCCCACATGCCCCCAGTGCCCCTACCATACTTAACCCGCATCTGCGCTCACTAAGAGTATTGTATACGATATATGTTTGTATACAAATTATTGTGATATAGCAACCTTTTTTTGTTTTAAAAATAATGCACCAAGAAACAAAGCAAGCAACCGTCAAAATTTTCCTATTTAAAAATGCACATACCTAATGCAAGTGGCTGCAACAATAGAATGTAGTAAAAAAACGCTTTGTGTATATTTTTTAAAAACCATACTAAACATTTAGCAAATAAACATAGATTTTTTTGATTTTTTTGTCTTTATTAAAAAGCATATAATGCATACAGCATCCAAAAAGAATAAAACAATCTTTTTATCTTTCTTTTGATGCCGATAAAAGCTTAAAGCTTTTTTGAATGTAATACTTAGTAATATTCTAAATGCAAGTGAGGTAAAACCCTACTGTTAGACTGCAGTGGCGTACTTAGGGGGTAAAGAGTGTAGTGGACCCCTCTATATTTACTATTCTAAAGCCTGAATTTCAGAAAGGGTTTTTTTTGTGCATCGATTTTTTTTTTATTTTAAGAATCCAAATAAAAGGATTTAAAATAGAATTTGTTCAAAAACAACTTTAAAACTGTAAAACAATAAACAACAAGGATGTTGCGCCCACTGTCAAAAAACACTGACTACCCATCGGCTAAATATTTTCTGGGTACTACACTGTGCGCTTGTGTATATTTTTAGCAGGACCATGCTTAGAATTTTGGTACGAAATTCATTTACTATCTCAGATAAAAATGTATACCGAACGCACATTACTGTATATAACGGGGCGTAATTAAGTCTTCACTGACCGTATTTCAGAGTTATTGCGCATATTTTAGACCAAAAAAAAAATACCTAAAAAAATATGG
The DNA here is from genome assembly GCA_034694785.1 of Agrenia bidenticulata. Lineage (NCBI taxonomy): Eukaryota > Metazoa > Arthropoda > Collembola > Entomobryomorpha > Isotomidae > Agrenia > Agrenia bidenticulata. The sequence continues at coordinate 23,721 of JAQFYM010001111.1, read as the reverse complement.
AAAAAAATAAAACTTTTAACGAGTTCTACAAAAAAAAACATCATGTGTATAAATATATAACAGATTTTAAAGACAACCAAAATTGTTTTTTAACAAATAGATATTTCTTGACACATGCGACACGCTTCGAATACATACGAAGGTACCTTTGTGCTCAAAAAAATAACTGAATAGCATGACTTTTTAGTTAAGGTTTTTAAAGTAACAAGTTGTAAATAAAGAATGCTTAAGAAGCTTAGGATGCACATTGCTATATATTTCTGTACAATAAACAGTATTTTTCTGCAAAGATACAGTTAGGAAATTTAATTAAAATAATTTAAAAATGTTTGCCAACATTAATAAACATTTTATCAGTATAATTTTTATAAAAAAGAAGCATACTTCAGTAATCTATTTTACTTTTAAAAAAATGCTTGTAAAAGCCATTGTATTAACGTGCATTTGTGCGCAAAAAATACTATAAAACATTTCACATTAAAGTACAAAAAAAAGTACAAAACATATATAAAGAAGATAGCATGCCTGTTACCGCATGATTTAATGCAGATGCCAATCTGTGTTACTTATCTAATACACACGTTGGCAAAGATGTAGTATGAGCCGCAAGCACTGTAGAAATTAGCGATTGCATAATAATAGTTTCTACTAAGAACATGTATTCATTGCTCTTTTTATTAACGAAATATATGGCAAAAAGTTTAATTACCTTTCAAGCTGCCAGATTCTTAAAGATATACCTTTTTTAGGAAAAAGTCAGACTTTTAAAATAAACCAGAAATGAAAGGCGTTTTTAAATTTTTTAGAAAAGATGTGATACTAATTAAATGCACAAAAACCTGCATGTGGTCACAAAAAGCGTTGCATATTGTAGGTGAGCAAAAATAAAACACAAGCTGCGCATAAGAAAGATGTAAGCTAAGGACAAGACGGTTTTGTAGAAAAAAAAGCATCGTAAATTTTTTGTATAGGAATACAAAATGCGCATCATTGTGTGCAGTAAAGTACAAATAATAGTATATTACATTTATATCCATACAAAAAACACAAAAAAAAGAAAGTTTTTTTGCAGGCAGGCAAGTTTTAATAAAACCATGTTTAAAACAATATGCCAAATGAGTAAAACAGTATAACACCAGGCCTTTACTAGTCATATCAAATTTGATAGAAAGACGAGCAAAATCTTATAATCTACTAAACGATATAATATAATGGCCAAAAAAAAAAACTTTTTTTTGCACGTGTTATATTATAGGTTTGTTTATACGTATAATTACTATAAAAACAGAAAAAAACAAAACAACATTAAATTACATAAGAACGCTTACAAATACTCGATCTGGATTTCCGGCAGTCTAAGTGTTTAAAAAGCATTTTTTGACAAGAAGTGTGCGTGTACCACATATATTTCAGCAATATATACCAATATTTTATTGTTTGTAGGGCTATATAAAAATTTTTTTTTAGTTATTTTTACGAAAAATTTATAAAAAAATGCAAATTTTTTAATTCCACTGTAAAAAAAACTGTCGATATTTATACAACATTAAGTTATAGTTATCTTTTGTTTATCACGAAAAAAAAAGTTTACAATCTACGATTATTTTTTTTGCATGTTAAAATATTTTAAATAAAGTTAAAAGTAATTAGGATTGCAGAACCCGATATAAGTACAACATTTTTACAAAATATATTCAATTGTCTTTATTTGTTTGTTATTAATTCATTTAAAATATTTTTTCAAAAGCTATCACAAGTAAACTAGTCCATATAAGATTAGCCAAACACTATAAATGCAAACTTAATGCATAGAGTGTTTTAAATAAAAATTCCTTGCAGCTTTAAGTGCATGTTGTTAAAAGGAAAACTTCAACTGCATGCATTACGTCAAAACAAAAGACGCATTGCGTGCAATACTTTTTTTTTTGTTTTGCAAAATATATACATAACATGATTAACGTAAGTGTATTTACATTTATTTTTTTCTCGTTGTTATTTTTTACTGTAAAGGAAATCATTGCAATTTTTATATCTTTGCTAGCCTTTAAACAGTTTTTTTTCAAACATATATGTTTTTTATACATGCTGTATACACTAAAATACATTTTTAAGGTTGTTCTAATGTCTTTTATTGTTTTTTTTTGTATAAAATCATTTTTATATGCTTTTATTGTGTCATTTACAACATAGTTGTTACTACTTATTTTTTATAGTTCTTTCCATGTAATTCAAGATTTTTTTTAAAAGGCTAGAACAAGGGAAAACTCTAAAGATGCCATAGTTAACACGCTTACTATACAAACGGATATATTTTACTTCTCGTTATTTACTTTACTATAAGAACGCTTTTATTATCGGTTCTTAGCAACTTTTATTTTTTGGTTTGTATTTTGTCAAATCTAACAAATTATTTACACTTCTTGTTTGTACTATGATATTTGTTTTTTTTGCTTTTTACAATGACGAGCTGCATTCAATTTTACCATAATTTGTTATGTTCTGGATATAGTGTTTTTCTTTTTTTTTTATTCTACTAATCCTCTAATTAATTCTTTATGCTACAAGAAAACTCAACCCAAAAGATTTTTCATAACAACAAAACAACAGATAAAGCCTTTTTATATATGATTTGCTAAATTTTCACAGGTAATATAAAATGGCATGTTAGAATAAACATGTAGCTCTTAACTTGCAATTAGAACTTGTCGTTGTGTGCGTTTTGTATTAGAAAGGCATATTTAAGACATAAATATTTGTAGAGGAACTAGAATCAGTAAGAATAGGCTCTCAGCTGCTACAAAGTACAAATTGTACCAAAAAAAGCCCTGTTTTTCATTTTGAGTTAACAATGTGTACATACAAAACTTTTTTTGTCTAAAAAAATAAAGACTGCATCATTTAGATTTTTTTTAAGAAATATTAGCAATTTTAAAAAGGAGATGCTATGCAAGTTTATACGAGTACATTTGACTTTACCGGTTGTTTTTTTTGACTGCGCCAGAACCATGGTCTGGAAGTAGTTCAAATAGGGTGGTTTGAGATTTTTGTTGTTTAAAAAAAGTACTAAACTATATAAGAAAACTTGTTTGCGTTCAGCTTTGAGATTAAAATTTCTTGTTTAATAATTGCTAAAACGTATATTATAAATATTTAATATATATGTGTTTGTTAGTGATATTTACGTTTTTCGTGCTGCGTAATTTTGTCTTGGTGCTAGTAAAAACTATCAAAAGATGGTTCAGAGACAAATAGTTATTTAAAAAGAAAAAGAAATCTTTGTCATAACAACAGTAACCAGTGCATTTGAAGTTTTTCTATATTATAAAAATGCATTTAATAGTTTAGATAACTCGAGAAACTTGTATACAGTTTATAAGAAAACGCTGTTTTATAAAATTCTTCGATTATGGATTTTACTTTCTTTGCTTAAATTGTTTTAAAACTTTTTTACAGAAATCCTATCGACATTTGACTATACATACACAACAATGTAGGTGCATATTGCATCTTACATAAAATTCAGAATAAAGACATAATTACATGTATGTCATAGTTTTATTTTGATCTATGTTACAGTTTTTTGCAACGCATAAACTTTATTTATATCTTTTATTTTTAAATTCGTTTTACTTAAAATAATATTTTTCGATGTGTCAATTTAGTCTGGATAAATTTTTGGGTTTATAAATATAGCAGTAAATTTTTGTTTTTTTTTTGTTTAATGTTATTTTTACCTGTAACTGTATTACAACTACAAGATTTTTAGTGTTAATTGCGTAGTCTGCAGGTTTTGATGTATTTAAAAGAGTAGCTTTGTTATTTTTCTTTGTGAAATGACATTACTTTTGTTATATTTTAAAGAATATACGCATCAAACATCTCAGTTAAGTAAATATTTGTAGGAATAAAAGTAAATTTCATGTAATCTTATATGAAAAAAACATGGTTTTTTCTCTTACCCTCTGTTTGTAAAAAATTGTCTCCATGCTTTTTAAAATATAAAAAAAAAGTCACGTCAAAAAATAAAAAAAAACTGGTATTAAATAATACAAATATATAACTTGTATACAAAAACAAGGTAAAAATTTTAGTTGATGGGGTTCGACACCCTAATATCTGCTTTATAAACTTATACGGCAAATATTAAGTTCCAGAGGATGTACTGAAACAGTTTTGTTAGATGTTTTGTAGTTATCGTAAAAATGGGTTTTAACTTGCATTTATTGCGTTTGTGGTTCATTTTGCAATAACAATACTATGTACTTTACGATAAAAGTGCAGAACTTTTGTATAAAAAAAAGGTTTCGCAAATTAGATAACAAATGCTACTATAAAAAAGAACTTTATGGTATTTACATGCTGATACTTTGCTGTGTATATTCATGGTAGTTTTTTTTTTTTTATTTTTTGAACACGTTTTATTCATGTTCCTATACAGTGTTTAATATTTTTGTATTGTTTTTTAATTAATGAGCTGATCAATTATATATCAAAAAAGAAGTAGAAAAGCTTTGACAAATAATGAAACAACAATATTGTAAAATAAAAAACTTGTTTTTTATTTTAATTTATTAGTGAATCGTTGGTCTCATATTCTCAGATAGTAATTAGATTTTTCATCTTGCGGTTATTTAAACAATTTTTTTGCTGGCATTTGTTGTTTTTACTTATAAATTATAGAACACGTATGGCTGTAAACTGGATATTTGTAAAATGTTTGCGGTCGTCCGGTCATTCGCAATACCTTTTTGCTCTGTTTTAGATGTAGAGGATGGTTTTTTTGTAGTTCTTGCACAAAAGAATCCACGGCAAAAACTCATTTGCTTATTTTGCGTCATAATATTTTTTTTGTTATTCATAAGATATTAGGTAAACGATCAACTTTACATTGCATAACTTAAGTTTAGCTCATTTACAAGCTTGATACAAAAAAAATCGGTACTAAAAACTTGCGCTTTCTAAAAAAACATCATTTAGTTTACAGGTTTACCTGTCATCAGCTGAAATCTAAAACTTTGCCCTATAATAAAAATAATATCTAATTTACTACAAAATGCTTTGAACTACTAAAATGCGGTAAATCTGTATAAAACATTATATCAAGTATTTTTTAATTAAGATAAATGTGATACACAGAATAAGAATGGTAAATTTAAGTATACAGGCAATACTAAAATATTTAATCTTTGACTTTTTTTTTACAAAAAAACCTTAAAATCTATATTCAAACTGCAGGTCAACGACTCGTGCGCCGCTGATTGTAAAATACGTAATGAAGTCATCAGGAAGCTTGTTGATTTTACTTATTATTCCTACTTGACTTTTTCTTATCTAATTGTAACAAATGAATTTGTGTCATTTAAGCTTTCATATCTCCCTAACCAAAACAAGCCAATAATCTTGATTTTTTTAACTGCGTTTAGTTGGTGCATGCACGTGATTTTTTTGAAAACTGTGCATCTCGGCAAGATCTCTTGTATGCGCTCTTCAGATTTCGCTAAGGAGTGCATTTGGCTCTAAAAGGTACTTTTTTTTTGTAAGGAGGAACAAAAAAACAATTGCACTCCAACACAGACTATGTATTTACAATATTAATTTTTATCTGCTATAAGTACTGTAGTATATTGCTGGCAATGACTTTTTTTACTTGTAAATTTTATACACGAAAGCGACAAAAAAAGTAATTCGCTTTCATAAACACGTTTTTTAGCTGTCTTATATGCTTTTTGTGCTTAGTTACTGATATAAACTAAAATCCTATTTAATTTTACGTAGTAACCTGCTATTTTTATATACTTTAAGACGTAATAAATGCGTTTTAAGTTTTTTTTGCAACAAAAGTAAAGGTTTACAATAAGTCGAGTACAAAAATATATTTTCTACTGTTTTTGTCTAAAATTTGTAAAAAGCAAAAAGGAATATTTACATATATTTTGCTAGAATTTTACTTTGTTAACTCAAAATAAAACTAAATGCAAATTTTATCTTTTTTAAAATAATTAACATGTTGTTGCTGAAAACAATTGTTTACTTTTGTTTGCATTATTTTTCAGCCATTTTAGTTGTACGTTAAAACACAAACACTTTAGCAATACTCTGCTTTTAATTTTTATACTAGTAAACATATATACACGCTTCTGTAAAACAGAAAATTATTTTTATAGTCGTCAAAAAAGATGCTTTTTTGTTTTATATAATTTACTCTAAATTTTGTTTATTGTCATTTGCACTTGCCTGGTATATAAAATTACAATAAGCATCTAAACTTTCTACACTTTGGTTAGCAATATAATGTTAACATTTCAAAGAATTGTATCTTTATGACACAAATGAGTAGTAATTTAGCAAAAGAAATATATAAAAAAAAATATTATAATATTTGTTTATTAATTAGTTTAAAGAGCTCAAATAAAAGCGTAAATACATAGAATTAATGTGATTTCAAAAGATAGGTTTACATCATTTTAATATAGATAGTATAAATAAGATCAATGCTATTAAAACCAGTAATTTTCTTGTGTCTTTTTTAGTTTAATACGCATTTGATTTGTCGAATTTCCTTCAATGGTGAGTATTGTTTACATATGCGAAAAGATAACAAAAACAACTAAGCCTGCAAAGTGTACTTGATAAAAAAAAGTATTTAGTATAGCTGTTAAGTAAGTATTGCAACAAAAGTGATATTTGCTTATGCATAAACAAAATGTAATTTTTTTTTATGTGACCAACAGCTTTCTTTGTATCGTGCTGTAGCATTAAAATAAAATTTTAACAAATATTATACTTCAGCTCTATCAAGTGCTTTTTTTTGTAAAATCTATAAACACAATTTGTCATAGCATCGGTGTTTATTGTTATAAACTTAAAGTAATCTGCAGTATTTATTTTGAAAAATATGAAAAATATAAAATACTTTTGGGCGTTTTTTATATGTTAGTTTTTCTTATACGTTTATATTATTATATGTACTTTTTCAAGAGAACATCTATATTGGAACATATTATATAAATAATCTTGTAGCAAAAAGCGATGAACAGGGCTGTAAATTGCAAATAACATCCTGTCTATAATCTTTGCAATGATTAATTACTTACACATATCCATTTTGGTAATAACAAAATCCGTTGTAGTAGATAAAATTACTATTACGCGAAGGTATATATTTAATTACTGCTTAACAGTGCAATTATTGCTATTTATGCCTACATTTTACAAAAAACTTGTGTCCAGAAATTTTTGTTTGCAAATGTGTTAAAAAGGTGATTTTTTTACATTGGGGGATATTTTGGATATAGGAATTTTTCTAAAAAGAGGCCTGCATATATGCCTTGAAAATATTTATTCTTTGTATTAGTAAATGTATTTAAAGTATAGTCATGTGCGCATAAAAGCCCCAAAGTGTTAAAAAAAATACAATTGTTATAATTTTTGAAAAAAATAGTCACTATTTATTAATTTTTTTGTAACTTTTTTTTTTAGTCAGAACCTTTTATTCAACAAAATTCAACAAGTATTTGTAAAAGTATCTTTTGATCATACATATGTATTTGGCATATCATAGGTTACTCTAAAAAATAGAATCACTTGAAATTTTCTAGACACGTTGGGGCCTGATTCTTGCACACGACTGTAAATTAAAAAAATGGTAGCTCATAAAACTAAAAAATAAAAAACCGCGTTGCATCGAACAATTGTACAAAAAATTTGTCGAAAAAAATTGATTCTAGTTCCGTCGCGATTGAGATTGGGCATGGATCTTAAAAATGAGTTAAAACTTGTATACTTATAAAGATGACGCATGAGCTTTGATTCCTTTTAAAGACGTATTTTTTTTTAAGTTTTTTGCTGCAGTTTTTTTTTTTACTGGCCAACTAATTTGGTTAAATGTCTAAAAAGAAGTTTTTTTAAATGTATCCGTTTTTCAAAAAATTTAGTATTTATAAAAAAGCTCCTACCTTGGCAAATTAATGGTATCTTGCAGATATGACACATGGTATACGGGACGCGTTTGTCTGATCACTAAGCTGGTCAACGGCTGCAGGTATATTTTGCCTTTTTTATTTTACAATTTGTTTTGTCAGCACCACCAAAAAACAGCTAGCCTGATTGTGGTACTTACAGACAAATAGATTGGTGATTATATTGCAATCATTGTTAGATGCGCAACGTATGTTTTTTTTTGAATAAAGTATGACGATAAAATTTTCATACAGTTTATATACAACTACAAAACTTCAACAAGGCTTTTTGTTGCAAATATGATAAACCACTTATAACAGGTCAAAAGAAAAAAAATAGTGTGTGTATGAATTCCAAGAACCGAGAAAAGCCTCTGGGCTAAAGGTTTTATTTTAGTAAAGAACTGAATTTTTACATTTAAAAATAGTGTCAGGCCTTGAAATTTGTTTTATACATTTACAAGTGCGTTTGTAGATTTTTCAAATTGAAACATAGTCTTGACACAACATATTTTTATTGTAATGTATCGCTATTTCAAGTTGACGGAATGCTTGCATTGTTAAAGTACTGTCTGTTCTTTAACGGCGTAGTTTTTAGGCCTTTTTATTTTTTATATAAAATTAAATTTTCGATTTGTTGCGTCATATAGACAAGGCAATCGATTTCACATCCCAGCTCGACATATTTAGTGCGCGTGACGGTATTTTTTGCAAACATAAAAAGTGAACAAACAATGTATACACGCAATTGAAAAACATGTCGTGCGTAAATTGTGCTCATATGTATATTTTTTTAAAATAGATTTTTTAAAAGTCTTATGCCACAATAAAGAGGTGACGCATTTCGACGAGTAGCCTTTTCGACCTTAATTTTACATTTGTCTGTAAAAAGGTCGTAAAAATGCAATGCGTGTTTGTAAAGAAGTATAAGATATATTTTATAATACAGTGATTATAGTTTTTCTACTTAGTAAGAAAGTTTTACGTACAAATTTTGCACGCAAAAAATTAAATAAAGGATAACATGCCAGTGACATGTGTCTGTATACTGTAGCTATTGTTGTCAAAGCAAAAAAGGATGAGTGATAATCTATTTAAAGGCAAGACGGCATTTTTTTTATTACTTGTAAATGAAATATTTATTTTTCTAAAATGCAGCTTGCCTTAAATAAAAAGTGTTACATAATATATTGCTAGTAATACAAAACTTTGCTCGCATAAACTTTGCTATTCTTCTAATGATAAATAATAAACTAAAACAACTTATAAATTTCACATCTACATGCAGGTAAATAGTAGATTAGAAACTAAAGAATGGCATATGTACACAGTTTTAGATTTTTTGCTTTTCTTATACGAAAATTGCTTTAGAAGCAAAGACGCTTTTTAAAAAGTCGTTATTATGTATAAAATTAAGTTCGTTCGTACTGCAGATACAAGAATTTAAGGGTATCAATTAAAATTGCATTAGTTTTTCGAAACTGTTTTTTTTGTTTTGATGTTGTATGTATACATATTTGCCTCTTGTACTGCAAAAAATTAAAAAATTTGAAAATTTGATATTTATGTAACTTAAGACTAAAAAAATCGTAATACATGATGCGTGTAAATATTTTAAGTAATATAGAAACCTATAAAGCATAAAAACCAACGAAAAACATGTGTTTTAAAATTAGTTAAATTTTGCATAAACAGATTCAATGAATGACTCATTTTTTTTTTCGATATTTCATAAACGCACAGATAGTTTAAATGATCATCATATGTTATTTAAAAAAGTTTAAATTAAAAGTGGGTTTAAAATGGTATCAGATAACAAGTCAAAAACACCAAATCTTGTGTTAACAATGTATTTTCAAAACGTTCTAATCCTTAATAAAAAATAATAGTTGAAAAAGCCGTATAAAAATATAGTTGCAAACTTCCTGCTGTAAAAAAAAAACATTGCAACAAAAAAGCAAAAAATTTAGAGTTAAATGTATATTTTGAGTTTTTACCATAGAAAAAAATATACCAAATGCACAAAAATTTCTTATAAACATATTTGTATCATTTGCAAGTTAAAAGCTTTTTTCTATATGTAGACAGCGTTTAACATGTTCTGACGTGGCAGGTCCCTTTTATTTTTAAAAAATATTAGCAAATGCTGCATCTTCTTTATTATATTTGTACTATACTGTAAAATGTTTTTTTTTTAAAATTACTACAAATTAAAAAGCTTACAATGAATACGAAAATGCTAATTTGCTTCATTTAAAAAATATCTTGTAAAAAAACTTAAAAAAACCTTTAAAGGGGTTTACTTATGAACCGTCAAAAACTGCTACTGACAAAACACTGTTCGGCTTACTGTGATTTTTCTATCAACAATTTGCTATTTCTTTAACATTTACCGCATACTTCTTGCAATTTTTACGCAACAACAACATAGTACGTCATGATAAATACGTAAATAAATATTTTAAAATATAAAAAATGCGTTTATTTTCTGCTTTATTCGCAAACCCTACACATTATTCTAAAATAAAAAAAAATCGTTGCCAGCATTTTCGTAATGCAGAAATTTGCAGCATAAAAACACTGAAATGTTTATACACTGATACTCGGATTTTTAGTATGAGGATTCTTAAAAAAGAAAAAAAAATATTTTTATTATTATTAAATGTATGCAGAAAAGTATATGCTATTGTAGAACTTTTGATTTAAAAGATAAAATTTTATTATACAAAACATATATAAACTCTTTTTTTTTGTGTCGAAATAGATTTTCTCAAAAAAAAAACAGGAGCAAGAAATAAAAAAAAACTGTACTTAATTATGAATAAAGAATCGTATTTCACATTCGATTCATGCAAATTTTACAGTCTGCTAACTAATTTAATTGATGTTATACTGCAAATATATAAAAGAAAGGTATTATACTTAAATATACAAAAAAAAAGTTTGAATAATTGTTTGAGTTTATCGTTTGGAAAGTGGATTTTCTTTTGATGTAGAAATTTTAACTGCTATAATAATTTCACATATTTTGTCTGTAGAAAAGTATATTATGTGTTGTATATCTTTAAAATGAATTACAATGCGTTGTCGATAAACATAGTAAAATGGTTAGAATATGACGCTTGTGTTTGTACCAAAAAAGCGCTAATAGCGGTTTTGTGCATACAAAAGTGTAACTTGTCTTTATCCTGAAAATTAATGATAAATCGATTTATTAACAGAAAACATATTTTGCCTATTATAATATCACTTTATAGTACCATAAAGTTACGCTGCTGTGTTTTTGATTTTAAAAATTTATTAAATATGACTTGTATTCAATTTACCTTTAAAACAAATATTAAAAGCACTTGGACCGAACTAAGTATTAAAAGAACAAATTTACGAGTTAAATCAATATTTTAAGTTGTATAAAGCATTAATGTTTTTTACGTAGGGTAAAAAAAACTACGTTTGATAAGTTTTTGGTAAGACAATTTGATTAGATTTACATAAATTTGAAGATAAGCAGATACTTTTTAAGAAAAAAAAAATACAAAAAAGTTGCTGTCATTTTTTTGTTAGTTTATAATATGATCTAGTTATTAATTTTTGTATTTTCAAGACGTTTTAGTTGGTCATTTTCTCGGTAATTAATTTTTTTCTACCTAAAAAGGTACTAATGGCTTTTCTTTTCTACTTTAATTGTAATTGGCGTAACGAGATTACATACCACGTAGTTTTTTTCATTGCATTATGTATGTCCACAATTTTTTTTTTATCTAATTTTTATTAAAAAATATTTATTATTATTTTTTCGAAACAATTTAAAAAATTACATCGACCATGCATTTTTCCCATTATATATTTTATATAAATACATTTTTTAACAATACAATTTTCTGAAAAAAATCGGAACCCTGTCACGTCAAAAAATGTCGTCCTATCTAATAGTTTCTGGTCGTCCACTATTTGACGTCAAAAAGTGTCCAGCAAAACGAATCCCCGTTGAACATTGTCCAGATAGTTAATAATTGACATTAAATTGCTCAGCCTCAACGGGGCGACAACCCAGTTCAAGCAAAGTGGTCAAAAGAAGTGTTAAACAAATTATTAATCGGAACGAGGAACGAGGAAAGAATAGTATTATATAATCATACCGGCAACAATAACAGTAAGACAGTCGATTATTGCACGAAAAAATTATTCTAATGGTTTGTTTTAAAATGCAAGATTTTTTTTTTACTTTCTTGTTATTAATTTTTCTTTTTGTCAAAATCACATATGCAGTTATACATAATGGTAGGTCAATGTAATATAAAATGTATTTTTATGTAAAAATTCAGACAATTTTATACGTAGCACGTGTTATTTTTTGTTCAAAGGATGTATCGTTACTGGTTTTATGTGATCGTATCCTGTAAACGGTCGTTTGAAAACATTTAAATAGGCATATTAAGGCACAAGAAGTAGAACAATATTAAGAATTGCAGTATTAAAATTTCATACTTATATAAATTTCAATCGCGTATACCATAGATTTTATTGCTTATATGCCTAAACAAAAAAGATGATTTACAATTGAAAAATATATTTTTTTCATTTCGAATGCCCCTAAATTACACTTAAAAGCAAATAAAAAAAAACAAGAGAAAAATTTTTATTATAATCGAATCTCGCCATAAAAAATAAAAAAAAGCATTGTAATTTTTTTGATTTCTGCCATTTATGTACATTATGTACACTAACATGATTTGATAATTATTTTTTGCATCGAAATAGATACAACACATTTTGACATAGTTTATTTGTTTTTGTGTTCTTGTTTTTGTATGCATATAATACTGTTAAATATACTATTTGTATAATTTGTAGGTTTATTTTGTCAATTGTACCTTGTCTTTATTTGATGATGTCAAACTATTCTTTAGAAGCTTTTTTTAAAAGAAGCCCAGTTCAAGCTCAGCCGTATGCTTTTTCTCAAAATGTTCTACCGAAAAAAATTAGTGTTGTAAGCTTATGTCAGTCTGATTGTTCCTAGTGTGGAGGTTAAAAAAAATTGATTTTGTAAAAAATAGAAACCAAGTATTCTTTATCTACAATCTATTATAAAACAATTAAATCTACTTTTCTTTAAATAGATATTGTCTAAATAAAATATAATAAATAAAAACACCACAATAAAAAAATAAATAAACGAGTATTTTAGATGAATCGGTTAGTTTGCACTTTTTTGTATATATTTGCTACAATTTTGCTATGCAAGAAAACACAGTTTTTGAAAGGGTACTTAACAAAAAAAAACATTAAGCTGAAGATTTCTGTTATAAAACCATGATCTAAAAAAAGACTGAATAAATATAAAACCAAATATAAATCATAAAGCTTATAAAGTAAAAAGTAAAAAGTTAGAAGAAAAAGTTACATTTTTGTATGAAATATGTTTTACTAAAGATAAATGTTATATGTTCAACATATAATAGTTATTATACGCTTAGTACGTACAGAAATAGGCTTTTTACTGTATAAAATTGCAACATATATAATTGCTACAATTGTTCTTCTATTATTATTGCTTGGGTCATGTATTTAAATGTTTTTTTTTGCTTATAACGATAATGTTTTATTTTTAACCATATCGAAAGACTCATTTTATAGTTAGTCATAACACTTCAAAAAAAATACGAAAGATCGTTTTATATCAAAAAAACCGACAAACAGTTATTCTTGGTGTTCTAGGGCTACCAATATGTTTTCTTAAAAATGTAGTAAAAAAAACCTAACTAAATTGCATGTAGTATTAACAAAAAAAAACTTTTAAATGTTAATATGTATATTAAACGCTGTAAAATTTGTACAAGATAATGTTAAATTATATTTAAGACCTTTGATGGTAGTAAGTTTTTACAGTCTGTGTTTATTATTTATTTGACTATGTATGTTAACCGCTTTTTATTCGGTCAAATTAAAATATTATATAACGAAAACAGCTAAACGAATATAAAAATAAAATTTATGAATTTTAAAGCTTTTGCTACAAAAAAAAAAAAAAAACTGCCGTAATGGCTAATAATATTTCAAAACACTAAAAAAAGATACACTCTTTAGTGTAAAAACCCTATACAATGCAGACAAAAAAAGTTAAGCCAATAATAAAATTTATTGTTATACGAATAAACTAGTAATCGTGCATAACTAAGGTACAAGTATTTCATTGGCGTATCTTCTTGTATTTTATTGTAATACAGATATAAATTCTTTGCAATTTTGCTGCAGATTAACGGTATATGCGCAAAAAACACAAATACAAAAACCCAGATATTCTCGTAGTCATTTTGTATACAGTATAATACATAACGTATTCGTGATTTTTAATAATGTATACTTTCAAGACAAAAAAATTTTTTCTTTTCAAAAAGTTACTTTTGATGTCGTTCAAACATTTAGCCAAAACCATATCTTAAACATCTTTTTGTTCATGCACATTTTTCATGATGAATCAAGGCATAAAAAAGTTAAAAGGCGTGTATTTCTTTTCTTAAAAATTGCTATTATATTGAATGGTCATATATAGCCAGAATTTTTTTTTCAACCTCTTTAAATAGTTTTTTTAATAATTATAAGCTTTAATTTTTTTAGAAATTTTTTTTATGGAATAGATATTGCAGTTTATTTTTTTTTGTTGTTTTGTGCAACTTTAAAAAATTGTGTTTTTCTGAATATTGGAAATCTAAGCAAAAAAAAATGCAAATTATTTGATTCATCTATAATAATCGCTTTTTTATATTTATTTTCAACCTTTCATTTTTTTTTTTTGATTTTTTCATAAGAAATATGATTTGGAAAAAAGGCAATTAAATTGTGGCGTATTAATTCTATTTTTAATGCACTTGTTTTCTTATATTCTAAAAAATTTAATTGTTTAATATCTTCACACTGTAAAACAATCATGATGACATACATTTCAAGCACCCATTTTTTGTATGGCACTATTTGACAAGGCGGAACGTATTTGACTGTTTAAATGTGTCTAAACAAAAGTTGTTGTTGTTATAGGTGTTTGTTCGACACGTTTTGACGTCAACTAAGTTTTTGTGAAACATTATTTAATGTAAAACACTATTTAAAGAGTAATCCTCTTTCCCCTCCCCCGCAAAAAAAAATGGTACGCCCCTGGTAGAACTTGCATATAAAAAAATAACAATGAATGCGTAAAAGAATCATAAATTACGTAAAGCTACGTAGAAAATAATCATGGCTGCAAAACCATAGTTTGTCATTTTTATTTAGTTTTTATTTTGTAAAACTATTTCATTTTGTTTCGCAAACTATAGTTCACGCAAACTCAATTAAGATTGTTGTATATTGCTAATGCAGAAAAAAAGTTTTGTGTTTTTCTGATATATAGATAAAGGCATTTTTTTTTTTTGACTTCTATTATTATGCACTTACAGTCAAGTAAACAAATATATGTCATTTTAAAAAATATATTTTGGCTTTTATATTTATTTTTCCAACTGAACTAGTATTTTACACAAAAAATATTATTTTAAAGGAACGAGCAGAATCTGCAAAGAAAACTTATTAATTATGTATAAAATAATTTTTTTTTGTTCTTATCTAATAAAATAAATTGCTCTAATAATCTTTTACTAACATTATCTTACTATTTTTTTACGCATGTTTAATTATATTAGATTTTTCTAATTCGTTTTCTCGGAATTACTTAGAGTCATAAAAAATTTATATAGTATACGTATTTTAAAGCAAAACAAGTCGATTCACAAAGTAAAATAAATGGGTATCTAAACCCGTGTACCAAGGACTAGGATTTTTCCTTTTTATGTTGATTTTTAGGCCAGGGTATACACCCGGGCGCCCAACTTTTATTAAGGAAAAAATTACAACGAAGAAAAAGTATCTAAGCTAAAAACATTAATTGATTTGTTCCTTGTTCTGCATTTACAAAAGAATCTGAGATAAGTTGTTTACAGGAAAAAAGCGTTCATGCTATTATGGAATGCCTTTTTTTTAAAAAACATGACCTATCCTTAGAAACCAGTTTACATGTTTTTCAATTTATAGTCTTTCGTTATATATGCATAAAATACGCTTAGGCATTTCATATATCTTTTTTTTTTGTTATTAAAAATCGTTTTATATATATGCAAAATTGCAGTGTTTTTTTGTTATGACAAACTATCTGTATACGTTTAATACAAAAACGTTTTAAACAGCTATAAGAGCATGGAAATATACAGCAGCGTAGGCAGAGAAGAAAGTATGGTGACAGTCGAAATGGGATCAGGGGCGGCGAGGTGTGCGGGGAGTAAGAAGCAAGCCCCCTACCCTGCAAAAAAAAACCGACTGATATATAGGCACACTTTTTTGTTTATCTGTGCAGGGATTTTTTTGATAAAAAAATATCATATTAAAATGTTTGTTAAAAGTTATCTCAAAAAAATTTATGATTTTTGCCAATTTACACTGTGTTTTAGCAAAAATAAAAAAAAAACTGACGCACCCTGGTCAAAAAAACATCCTGGCGACTGTACTGTAAATATGAAGGTTTCGTTGAAAGTTAGTTTTCTTTAGCTCCATTCATAATATAATTGCAATTTTTGCATTTTTTGTTATCTGGCATAATCTTTTTGATTTTTACCGGTGTGGTTTTGAGTGTTTACGCATTATTTTTCATAATCAATACCCTTGCAAGATTAGTTTAACAAAAAATATTATTATATGAAATACACCCACAAAAACTATTTTACGTTATGATCGTAGCTTTTATACATATTCTTTAGTAATATTGTACTGATTTTAAAACATGACTATAAATATTGTTCTGTTTTTTTTTGCTTAAATATTAAATGAGTATTATATTGCGTATAGGAAAAAAATATAAAGTTTGCAATAAATTACACCGAACCCATAAAGAAAATTTTGTTTGATAATTACGCCAAGCGAATTTTTTTAAAAACAAAAAAAAGAACAAGCGTTTCATTTTACTTCGATATGTGTAGTTTTTTCTATAATTATATTTGTAATATTGTTCTATTATCTGTATTCGTACTAAAAAAAAAAAAATTGTTGTTATAGCGTATACACAGCTCATGCGGCATGTCTCTTTTTTTTCCTGCAATTTTTTCGACTGTACGTAATTAGTAGCGTTATAAAGATCTATAATACGTTTTAGTTGTGAAAAAGTATACAGACTAAATATTTTTACATGCTCGATATATTATATCAATAATGTTGCGCTTTGTAGACGCTTTATACACGTTACGAACTACGTATTAGCTTGACCTGGGTAAGAACTTAAGCATCTGAATTTCCTAGATTTAAGTTTTAACGAAACAAGGGTTTTTGTACTATGGTTTTTGCAACCCTATTGAAAAGCTAATGATGCAAAATAAAACCTTATATCATGGTATATTCATTTTTTGTTTATAACATTGTATTTACATGGTATATTATACGTCCCCGTTTTTTTTGCTGCTTGATGGATTTTAAGCATTTATTTATAAAATTTGCGTCTTATATTATACAAGAAAAAAGTAGGGATTTGCGTCTAAGCTGAAAATTAACACACAAAAAAGCAAAAAAGTTTTTATTTTTTTTTTCTTATAATGTTACCAATAGGCAAAAGGTTGTCGTTTTTTTATGGTATACATTAGAGTCAACAAAGTAATTCCTGTAAGAAATGCGTGTTAAGGGTCTTTTTCACCGTTTAAACAGTCCCTTAAATCGATCAAGCGTTTCTTTCCAAGAATCGCTTAGTACATAGCATTTTTCTAAACTTAAAACGCCATCTGTTTATTTTTTCTGATAATAGAACATTTGTGATACAATTACATAATCTTCTAATGAAAATGATATTTTGTTTCGATAAGATCATAAAACTATAGATCAATAATTATAAAAAAAGATAAAAATTTTTGAAATGATATGTTCACCTCGTATACAAGTGCAAGTGTAAACGAAATATTTATAACCTAGGTGCAACATTACCAAACTTCTGATTGTCATTATTGACCCGACTTTGACACAAAAAAGCAAACACAAGATAATGACTATATGCCTAGTAACCGGTCCAATGTATCAAACGCAGAAAATGTCTTTAAAAGGAGTTTGAAGAAAAAGATGACTAATAAAATTTATATTTGAAAATAAGTGACGATGAATTTTGCAGAAAATCACGTAAAAGAATAATGAATAAAATAATTTATACTTTTAAATTTGTAAAAAAACAATGTTAGCGTACCACGCTAATTGCAATGATCAATCAAAAAATTTCTGCGCTTTACTATTGGCTTTAACTGTATTGCATTGCAGAAGACTTGGCGAGCTTTTTGGGAATTCTAGGGAAGGAAAGGTAAAGCCAATTTTCACAGAGGCTTGATGGGTATAGTGAGGCCAGTTTAAAAGGTATGAGGCATTGAAAAATATCAAAGTTAGCAGTTTCTAGCAGAGAACCTAAAGATGTTAGTATTTGCAAGTGCAGTGGGCCCTTCAAAAAGTAATTTATAAGGATATTGAGTATACACAAATGGCGAACTACGACCGTAGGAAAATCTTGATAAAACGGATAGTAAAACAACAAGTTCCATTATCTTACATTGCAAATCGTCTAGCTTCAATATTTTTAATGTAATGAAATAGCTAAATACAGACATTTGCGATACAAGTGCGTAAATCTAGATATCAACAATATTAAAACTACAGACTTTAATATAAAAGACGAAAATCGAAATATAACTTTAGAGACCAAGAAATGGCTGGTAACATTTTATGCAGCCCCAAAGCACTCTAGAATTACATCACCAATGCTTAATTTTTTTTCTAACGCCACTGTCGAACCAACACGGATGCGTTTTTCAATTATAGATGCAAAGTTATTTGTGCACATAAATTCAAACGCGTTAATATTCGCAAAGAAACTGGATTTGCTTTCGAAAAAAATATCGATATACATTGTTTGCCTAAAAAAAAATCTAGTTCTAAAATCAGCAATTTAAGAGGGTAGATACAAACTTATACTATTAAAATGCATATAGGACACAAGTGGTTTTGGCCTTGTTAGTTTTACTAGACCGATTATCAGCTATAAAGACTAAATCGAATTCGATCCTTTTGTTGATAAATGAGAGCGCCAAGGAGTGCACAACAAAAGAACCGTAACCTGGATAAACCCAAATGTCCTTTATCTAGAAAAAAATTAAAACGCACATTTTTCGTATCGACGTTAGACAGTAAAACAAAGTATGCCTACATGAAACGTCAAATTTAAAGAGTAATGGATGTAATCCACAGCCTCTGGAATATACAGTATTTTGTATATTTAATCGATGTAAAAGATAGTTATCACCACGTCGAAGTGAGACCTATAGATAGGCATAAAACAGCCTTTTTTACACGCACAAAAAATAAGCAATGCAAAAAATGCCTCAGGTTTTTAGAGACCACCAGCAACATTAAAACGGGCATTGAACCTTATATTGGTTAATCTGAGTGAGACATACTGTGTGCTTTAAAAAAATATCGTAGTGTTTAGAAAAACTAAGGAAAAAATAAATACAAATTTTCAGTTGGTAAAAACAAGGATTAAAATGTATGGACTTATGAAAATGGAAAAAGACCGTATTAAAGGCAAAAACTTTGGGCTTTTAAGGATACAGGGTTGCATTTACATTTTGTACTAATAATACATACAGTACACCGGGTTTTGCCTTATTTGAACGACCTAATACTAAGAGATAATGTAGAGATGTATTGGAGTTGTAAACTCGAAAGCCAAAACATAGTATATAACAGATGTTTTAACACTACTCTATCGATTGTTATACGACTATGCGTAATTTATATGATGCAACTATATAGACGCAGCATTCAAGGAAATTATGACAAGAGTAGAAAAAACGTTTCGTCATTTAGGCCAGATCATAGGTTCCTTTTACTGCAGAGGCCGATGTCAGTGGATATGAGCTCAAGCAGTATTGCATCAGATTGCGGCAATTTCTGCATGTATTAGTGATCAGTGTTCCATGCAAGTGAAATTATTATATCATAGACCGCGAGGTATTAACCGCGCTTTAAGTATTATAAAATTCTGATTTTTGTTGACGGCTTTTATTTATCCCTAATCACCGATTATCAATCCTTGTTTATTCATAAGATGAAGCTTGAGTTTGGTTATGCCTAGATTCAACATTGGCTGACTAGGCTTAGACAATTTTATATTAATAAAAATACATACAAGGATGTAAAATGATCATGGCTGACGCCCTAAGAAGATGAAAAAAACTTTAAAAGGTAGCTTTGTAACTGCATTTATTGCATTCGGAACCTACACAACCACTATATATGTCATCACTGCAAAAACTACGTGCATCGTATAGATCACAAAACATATTAAAGACTACAGAAATACAAAGTTAACTGTAAATGGCAACAACGGAGAGCAAGATAAACGCAGAAAAACAAGGCTGGATCTACTTAGTAATGGCGATGGAAGATGTTGATTAGCTGGCACATCATGTTTTGCAGCTATACGTGTACTATAACTATCGAATAAATAATATTGGCTTGCTGAGGAAGATGGAACTAAAATAGGGGTGACAAATGCAAGGAATTTTAGAAAATTGTGAATATGACGGAA
The DNA here is from genome assembly GCA_034694785.1 of Agrenia bidenticulata. Taxonomy (NCBI): domain Eukaryota; kingdom Metazoa; phylum Arthropoda; class Collembola; order Entomobryomorpha; family Isotomidae; genus Agrenia; species Agrenia bidenticulata. The sequence continues at coordinate 3,126 of JAQFYM010001111.1, read as the reverse complement.
TATACTAAAAAAAATAAAGAATCGTGCAATTATGCAGAAATAGAAAAACCAAAATGTTAGTGGGAGTAAATAAGCAAAAATAAAACGATTGAAGTCAATATAGTAATTATTGTGGATTTTTACAAGCCTTTCTGGCCAAGATGTGTACAAAAAAAAAAATGGAAGAAAAATTTATATAATCCTTCAAGATTTTTTTGACGTCATAAGTTGAAAACAATCTATAGCGACACTGGTCGCCAGCTTAATCATAATTAAATAAAATATTCGACAATAGAAAAAGAGATAAATTACATGTTCAAAATTATATTAACTATAAATCACGAATTAAAGCTATGCGTAGTAATATGACACTAAGGAAAGCTAGCAAAAAACGACAGGATTTATTAAACAAAACAGCAACCAATAAATAAAGTTTACATAAACGCAGTACATTGTGATTTCGACCTGAAACCAAAGAAGCTGTATATGAAATATATTATGAACACGTAAGAAAGAATAAATCGATTTTTAAGAAAGAGGTTGCAAGATTTGACTTCAAAATGCATGTTTAGGGAAAATAAGATAAATATTACTAAAGATATGAACTTATTGCAACATAGAATGAACATTATTATCTAGCATTCCAAACGACAAGGTCGGTTTTGAATATACGAATTTATAAGAACAAAGATGAATTTTGTCAGTTGCTAGTTATGCATGTTAACTAGCTACAAAAACAATCGAGTGGCCCATTTTAGTCATTAAAGTTACACCTGTTTTTTTAAAGCGGTAAAGGGGTTCATTACCGTCTCCGAATATCCTAATATAGAAGAACAAGCGTTTCTATGCAATATTCGCCTATAAATTCGCTGTTTTTGTGTGGCGTTACGCTATCTGTTTGCATGTTGTCGACATGAACATTTTTTATACAAGGCCAATACATCTTATTTTTATACCGGACACGTGCCGTGCATAAGATCACTAAACTTTTACTAGAAAAATTAAGCAAATAAATATGTATTTTTGCAATAACATTTTTAACTCGTAGACAAGCTTTCCATGGATACACGCATACTTTAAACCGTATATATATTACATGCAAGAAACAAAAATATGCTACGATCTTTGTCAAAGACATAACACCCAAAGTTAATTGTCCTCTGCATAGTGTTTTTTTTTTAAACTTCACATTATACAAATTAGCCATATGAAGTACCTGAAAATAACAAAATAGTACACAAAATGTATTTTTGTTTTGTTTGGATAAAGTTTTTACGTAACTTAAAAATAATCAAAGAAGAAAAAAATAAAAACTTACTTATTTAGTTTTAAATCTTTTGTATGGTTTTTTATACATAAGGCCGTATTAAAATACCAAAAAGACTTTTTAATACCTTGAGCAGTGTATTTTTTTTTTGTATATTTATACTTTTTTTTGCTGTTAGTTGCTTTGATTTATATGTTTAGATGCACGTATCAGTTGCAAAAAATATAGATGATGTTGTATCTGTATCGTTGAAACACTATAAAAGTGTTACATGAAAAAAAAACTTTAACAAATATATAATTTCAACTAAAGGTTCATGATAATATGAAAAAGTCAAATATTTCTAGCAAAGGCGCAACTTCTTTTTACACCCAAAAGTCCTTATTAATTACTTAAATCAAATTTTTCGGTAGGTAAAATATTACAAAAAATAAGGTAATTTTTACAAATCAAAAGACGCGTGTACAAAAAACACTGTGGGACCAGCCCTTTTTATTACATGGCAAAGCTTTCTCCCTGATTTTAAACGGTCGAACCCATCCTACTGCCTCATCATTGAGTCCATACTAGTATGGAACTGTCACGATTTCCCTGATTTATATGTTCACCATAAACAATCTAGGTTTTACACTAGTAGAATTTTGCATTTGTTAGATCTTTGTCACAACTCTTTTATATAGTTTAAAACTGATGTGTAATGCAACGAAATTTTTTTAAAACATTTGAATAATTTTATACACAAAAAATCGTGCACAAAAAAGTAACTTACCCTATATTATTTTATTTATATAAAAAAACAAGCATTTAATCAAATAGACCTACGCACAGGCGCCTTTCATATCACCTGGTAAATTTGGATTCTTAAAGTAAACACCAACGATTAAACAACAATTTAATTCCTTTTAAGAGGGAAAACAAGAACATGTTGTGTTTCAAAAAAACAGAGCTAAACAAGAGACAAGCAGAGAATATCAGCATGTAAGCTAAACGGAAAGAAGTTATATTTTTAAAAATATAGTTATAGGTTTTTAAATAAGTCTTTTTTTTACTTCTGAAATAACTCTCTGCAATAATTAAATTAAATATTTGTACCTTTAAAAATGAACAGACCCTTGAAGAATAAATATATGCAATTTTTTTAAATCCCATTTAGTTTTGTAGTGTAAACTTAACTACGACTACAATTTTGCGTAAACTTAAAATAGCTTGAAAACATTTATATGCATTATAAAGAACATGAACTTTATCTTTTTAGTATATATGTCGAAAAATTGCATGTAATCTTTAGAGATTTTTCTTGTAATAAACTCGTACCTTATCGAATACAAACGTTTAACTTTTTATTGTGATAATTAAGATACATTGAGTTTTAATCAACCCTTTTTTTTGCATCTTATATGCAGTATTTTCAACTAATTTTCTTTTGATAACATCGTTTTTTACATAATTTTGAACCAGGATTAAAACGTATAAAAAATCTTCTGGGACAAAAAATTCTATAGGTATTAGATTAACTAGAAAACAAACCAAAAAAAAGGTTTAAATTTTTGCCGAATTAATTTTTTCACGATTTGAGACTAAAAATTATACGGCATCGCATAAAAATAAAATAATTACGGGTATATTTGCAATATTTTTTTGACTAGGGGTTCTCCAAAAAAACTTTATAAATTTATTGCTATCCCGGTGTAGCGTGGTACTTTTATCCTCGTGGTACTTTCACCCCTCGTGATACTTTTACCCCAACCCCCAAAAAATGATGAATTTAGAAAATAATCAACGAAAAATACTTAGTTTTTTTGTTTTACATATTTATGTATTATTTTCTTATCTTTCTTATCTCTTGTGATACTTAAAAAATCAAAAATGCATGTTTGCGA
>JAQFYM010001110.1:0-39661 GCA_034694785.1 Agrenia bidenticulata | reverse complement strand
GAAGAGAGTTATCGTGTGGACGGACGGACGGACGGACGGACACGGTGATCACATAAGCCCTGGCTCGGGCTAAAAATTAATCTTATCAACAATTAAAATTTATTAATCACTTAAAAAAGTTTAAATCAATAAAAAAACTCCCAATCCACAAAATAGCCACGTCCCTCAAGTCTCATGCTCACACACACTCGTATGAGTAACGTCACATCAAACTACATGAACATTCATGAAACTCCATCCAAGCCTAAACCAAAGAAAAAAGCCCTTCATTTTTAACCCCATTACCACAATCACAACACCACCAGCACCCACGTAGCTAAAATGCTAAAAAGCTCTTAGAAGTTATTTACACTATCTAATAGTACGTTAAATTCTGCCAACAGTATGTCATCTCAGTATAGAAAATAGCTCGAGCATAAATCTCGTCCAAAACAATAAAATAAATGTTTTTGCCAAAAAAATTCCCGACATTTGTATCCCACTTTTCTTTTTTTGATAAGCCTTGGAAATGGAGATAAAGAGCCTAGAAAAACGTGAACATCTCTATGAACAAGATAAGAAAGAAAATAATATCTACTCCACAATTCCCTTGAAATGTCTGCATGTCCGTCTGACGTTTTCCCTACTCCTCCATAACTACCTCACCGATTTAAACTTAAACATTCAATAGCCTTGACTTGAGATATATAAATACGATGGTGTCGAAAATTTCAACCCTTGAACTTTAAGGGCCCCTATCAATAAAGCCCCTTGAATGGGCCTGTACACCTCTAATTTGATGATAAATGGAGTGAGAAAAAGAACGAGAGCCTTTTAAAAAAACCATGTTCGGTCCATTTGAATTGAAATGTAGGGACTTGGATCATTTCATGAATACCATAGTAATATATTTTTTTTTATCTTTTGCCCACCACATAATAAAATATATATTTTTTGCTCCATTTCCACCCTCTGCTAATCTTTTTCGCATCTCAGACTCTGAATGAATCCATCCTACACATTTATTTACCCATTTTTCTGCAGAAATAAATTAACAACAAAAAATACTTAACGAATAATTAAACCAGGAATAAAGTTTCCAAAATACATAAACTATAATAAGAACAAACTAATACTTTGATTCTTCTTAAAAAGTTGCTAATAAATTAACGACTTGTTTTGTAATTTGCAGGACTTCAGTGACAGTGTCCACAGTTTTCAATTCATCCACGCGGGTCGTGCCCTGAAAATTCTGCGGATGGTAAAGCTCCTCAGTTTGGTCCGACTCCTCCGACTCTCCCGTCTTGTCAGATATGTCTCCCAATGGGAAGAAGTCTATGTAAGTCATTCCTTATCAATCAAACTAACTGATAACCACCTCTTATATTCAACATACACACTACCCCATCGTACTTATCAAACTAATGAGCCACTTGGCCATGTTCTGTTATTCCTCGTACTAAACGTGTACTGTACGGATGTACGTACCACAAAAGCAGTTAAAAAAGTTTAATTATAAGGGGCTGGATAATTGAAAAGTATAGATTTATAGTTTGCTTAGTTTTTATGCTCTCATGCTTCTTACACGTAGCTTCTAGATGAGCACATCCCGTTTATACATTTCTTAAATATATCAAGCCAGAATAATCTCTAAGGGTCATCCACAAACCACGTGTCCGTCTATCTCATTCTTTTAATTACTACCAGAAAAACCTTCAAGGCTCATCCACAAACCACGTGTCCGTAGATATCATTTTTTATTAATTACTGTCAGACTAACCTCCAAGGGTGATTCATAAACCACGTGTTACTTGAATTGCTATATTAGTTTCCAATCCTGACTAAACACAAGATGGCTTTTAAATGCTATCCTCGTAGCTTGTGGGGATTTTAGTAGTAGGGTAAAAATTAGGGACTAATGGCCATGTATTTTAATAAAGGGTCTGGGAAGTCGTGTATTCCCATGCGAGTGATTTGATGGAAAATTGGAAGGAATTAATTCTGGTTAGTTGGGCTGGGAATCTATTCTTCCAAGCTTGTTATAGTCTCAGAGGGGGAAAGCTGAGGCTCAATTTTCAGGTTTAATTAAATCCTTGTGGGATCACTTATGAGGCCTGTAGGTCTCTTGAATTATATTTACCAAAAATCCTACTACTACCTCTTGCTTTTATTATACAATCTCAAGTTTCTAGATGGAGAATCAAAACACATCAATTCTCTTATAATACATCTCTTCCATATTTACCTACTACTTTGGCCAAAAGTCCTTTTGGAAATAAAAGCTTTCACTCAGCTTAAGAATTTTTATTTATGCACTTGTGACTCACAGGCCCGAATTGGGCCAAAATATCGTAATACCTTTAAAATTTAATTTGGAACTTTCGGACGATTTTTAGTTCAAATTTAATTTACAATTAGGAATCTCAAAGGTCAAAGGAGTCAAATGAACAAGTCAGTTTTTAAATTTGTAACGCAGGAGAAGTTTATCAAACGGGCCGACAGTTGCAGCCAATTATTTATGTAAATACTAGGGTCCTATTCCAGTTTTGTAAGTTTCATTAGGCAGGGACACACAACACACATAATTCTAGTGACCTCAGGTCAGCCTTTTTTATTAAATTTCGCCCGTTTCAAGAAGGTAGACTTTTTAGCAATGTCCAGGTAAGACACAGGCGGTATGAACCGAACTCCAGGAATTCTTCGGAGAATGAACAAGAATAAATTATTTAAATACCCGGTAGGAATTTTTTAGTCTGTATTTGAAATGAAAATTTCAGACAGTTTTCCCCAGAAATTTGCCCCCTCGGATTTTTCCCTCGTTTAATAAAATACAGTTTAAACAGATGTGAATTTTTCTTTTAATAATTAAAAGCCAAATTACAATCTTTGATCTCTGCCTTTGAAGTCTCAAGCTAAAATTTTAGCACAAGGCCAAGGAATCCTTTTCAGCTTAGAAAAATAGAGAATATAAAAAAAAATCACAAGCTGTAGCATTTTTCTTTAAAAAGGGTTGAGTCATTTTTTCCCCTCTTTAATTTTTGGCCAAAATATGTTTGAAATGTAGGAGAGGGCTAGAGAATTTCTTGACATGTGAGGAGATGACAGAGACAAAGGAGGATTATTCGAATTACCATCTCCTCATCGTTTATCATTTAGACAGATCCCCACCCTCACGAGGCCTCACAAGACCTCCCAAGGCTCTGCCACCGTAACGAGTGAAAAAATTAAGCCCATTTGATGGCTAAGGTGTTTTTAAAATGGGGAAATCATCTGGGCCGGCTTGATCTATTGTTACTACATCATAGAAAAGCCTCGCCATCCCCTGGAAATATGTGGCTCACGAGGGCAGTCCAGTAGTCGAATTTGTTAAGGCGACCCGGTTGGGTGGACATGATATTAATTTGTGAAGGAAACGATGCGGAAGTTTCAGAAATTGTGCTTTCAAGGGCTAACGGTTTCCTCGATAACATTCTAATACACTCCCCTCTCTCTATTTATCAACTCAACTGGGATGAGGAGATGACCTGCACAACTTCACTCTCTTACAAACATCCAATGTGTTACAGCCTTTTCAAATACATTGGGAACAAACAATTTCTTGAATAATCTTAGATTCAACTTGCAACGCTAAGGTTTTGGCGCCCATTTCCAAAATTAGAGAAGCAATTTTTAATAGATGTTTGAAAATTCTGGCTACAGTGACTTCTCGATGCCTCTTAGGACATATTAAATTCTAAACTAGCCTCACAAATAAAAACAATTTTTCCTATCAGCTGAGCTTTGAAATTGTCGTTTGAACAGAAAAATCCCACGCCAACTTTTCCGCGCCAATTTTCAAACTGTTTGAAAATTTCCGGTAGCTCACACAGTGATTTATCGACGGCTCTTAGAACACGATAAATAGTTTAACAAACCAAAATGATTTCTTACAAAAGCAAAGCTTAAACATGAATGTGTTAAAAATTGCAACTTTCCGCGCCAATTTTCGAACTACCTCTTGGCTAATCCTTTTGAAATTTTCCTCTGCACACAGTAACTTCTCAATACCCTTGGTGTAAGAAAAACAGCTTAGGACATATGAAATAGTCTAAACCTCTCCTGTAACAAACCTAAGCCTTTAAAAGGAGTGAATTCTCCATTAACTTTCTCCATTTTTTTTCTTGATAATCTCGGGGTGAAAAGAAATCCTTTTCGGTCCTTCTCTCTGACACGGAACATCAATCATTTTTCTCCGCCCTTTTACTCCCTTACTTTCCCATAAATTATGTCTCTATACTAAATGACTTAGAAAATCCTTAAATTCCCTTCCTTCTCTCATATGCTCACATCAAAGAGAAAAATATATTTCAAATCCATAATACAGAGAAAAAAAAATCCTTTTCATTTGTTTATCAACTGAGCGGAGAGGCTTGATAATTTCACAATTACCTTCACTCCTCCTAAAAAGTCAAAGGACTAATACTAATAATTCTCATACCTCTGATTTTTATTTGAACGCCTCAGATCAATCAAAAAACTATAAATTATTTGACTTCTCAGTTTTATATTCAAAAGTTCACCTTTCTTTTGCATATGCTTAGAAGTTTTGCTGTGGAGACGAAGGCTTTTTATGTACCTAGTCTGCTTTTTATGTCAAATCTATTGAATTTCAGGTAATCCAAAAAGTAATCAAAAAAATCTAGTAAAACCTTATGCGAACGTTTCTTTCTAAACGACTAAAAACATCTAGTTTAGGAAATGTTAATATTCTATTAGGCAGTCTAAAGTTCCTGCCTTGCCACGCATCCGAGTAATTTAATAATTCTGTTCACGCTGTAATCTGTTGTGTTGAATGATCAGAGAGAGAGAGAGAGAGAGACAGAGCTTAAGTACATTATAATAACCAGGTCAGATGACATGGTGGTGACCTTTGACCTTGTGTGTTTACCCTGTTTGCCGTGTGTGTCTTTATAAAATATATTAATTCACACAGCTGCGTCAAAGCCTGCACCAAAAGCGTACACGAGAGCGACGAGACTCCGCCTCCTTCGGCAAAAAGGAACCTTTCTCGGGGAAAAATCTTATTTTACAGGTAGGTCACCAAACCCACACTGACCCTTGACCTCTAACCTTGACCTTTCATAACCTCTTCTGCTTATCTGCCTCTCTCTTGTTAAGACAAAAATCTATATCTCTGCATGACTCGTGCTACTCAATTAACCGGCTTGTCTATCCATCAACTCAAAGTTCGATCATCGGTTCATTGTTGAGCTCTCTCACACGTGTCAACTACTTTCATTCATTGTTTTGTATCGAAATTAATTCTCTCTTCATTTGCATGTCCTCTCGCTTATTCAGATCCGTTGGCTATCAAATGCTTTTTTATCATTTACTTCAGAAAACATTACAAGGAACTAGAATTACATTCATCCCGATCAATCGATTCTAACACTATTTTAAAAATCAATTCATTACATACTAATTAAAATAGAAACATCGACAATATTATTTTTAATTTTAGTTTATTTATGTTATTTAAAAATAGTATTTTACTAGGCATCTACTATTGGCAATGCCCTTTTGAAAGGTCAGCTAAGGTTCAAGGATACAATTTTGGAGCTGCGTTGTCCATCAAATCGAATGGGCTACTCAGCTTTTAAACGGTAAAGCTGTCATTAAGAAGCAGTAAGAGAAGCAGACGGACAGACATGGATTTTTAGGGAATTATAGAGTAGATATAAGCAAGATACTTACCCGTCCATTTACGGGAAACCCGGAAAACATGCTTAAAATGCAACCGTAGCGGTTTTTTTGGCACTTGCAAATCAATTATAAAAATCTTCCTTAAAATCCAACCTAATATTAAAAACAATAAGTAAACTCACCCTATTTAAAATCCAGCATAGGGGGCAAAAATAAAAAACCTAACGCCCTTTACCCTAAAATTTAAAAAAAACCGTGCTCGGAATTTCAAAAACGCCGTCACATCATAAAAAAATCCTTGCAATAGATGTTGGACATTTAATTTAATTAGTTTATTTCCAATACGCCGCTTCTTTCCTGTGTTTCCAATTCCAAGTGTTAAATCTGCTCTCCATCCAAATCCCCTCTTGACCTTTCCTTAATAGTATTCTTAAAAAATAATCCCGATTCAAATCCTCCTCCTTCAACGAAGGGTTTCTTAAAAGTCGAAGGAGTTTCATATAAAATTCCCGAGGAAAGGATCCGTGTATGAAAAGGGGCGGGGCATGCGTTTACACAGTTCATTCAATTACATTTAATTTGCAGTAGCTGGTATTAATTAGTAATAATTATGCACTAATTAACTATGATTTGCTAATGCACTTACTGAGATCAGAATGAGTGAACTCACACTAGTCACACTAAGACATATGAAATTATATTATATAGATGGATGCGTTTTAGAACTTATTTTGAATGCAGTGGATTTGACAGTTGAAAACCAAAGTGCCCACACTCTCACTTTATACAGCGGGCTAAGGTCATTTTTTTGGGAGTCGGATCTTTGAGATTTTTGAAATTTTTGACATTTTGGATATGGACAACATTAGCTCTAGTTGCGAATAATATTCTCCTCTGTCCCACATGACAGACTTCCAAGGGCTAAATGACATTGACTACACCTAATTGGATTTCCTTATAGTTTCTGAACATGGCCTCGGTGTTCATGAGGATATTCAATTTGATAAGCATGATGTTACTGATTGGACATTGGTCCGGTTGCCTCCAATTTCTCGTGCCTATGCTCCAAGGATTCCCATCCAACTCGTGGGTCGCCATTAATGAGCTCCAGGTAAGAATTTTAACTCCTTAACTCTACCCTTATAAGTTTCAAACAGTCCCCACTAAGGTTTTCAAATGCCCTTGCCCTCCCAAAAACATGCCCGAACCCTGGAAATCATTATCCCTGTAATCCTTAAACATTTAGTAGGAAAATAGACAACTCTCAAAATCAGCTCCCGCATTTTCTCAGGCCTTAAGAATCCCAGCCCTACATGCCCAAAATCGGGGACATTCGCGGCCTTACACCTGCCAATCATCTTTTGCCCAGGGCATGTCCCAACTGCCCGATTGATTATTTTTGTACCCACTTGGAAATTAATTTAAAGCCCAAAGCACTTGCATCCGTGCTTAGTTTTCATGCCTAGCAGGGCACTGAAACACTTGCCGGTCACAATGCCCTGTGTTCCAGGGCATGTATGATAGAACCCTAGTCACCTTCAAGCTCCTCATTTGATCTTAAGGAAAAGCTATGGAGGAAAATTGACCGACCGAAAAAGGTAGTAACACATAAAATGCAGAATTTTGAGTCCCTGCCCTGACGTCAGGGCTGAAAGTGAGTTGGTGCCATTACTCTAGTTGACAAGTGTAAAAGCCTATAGGAAATTTATTTCGAGAGAGTAAGGGACTTGTAAAGCAGGGTAATATAAAAATTGTCCAAACTTTTGTTTAAAAAATATAAAAATTCTCCTCTCAAGTCTCCACTCCATCTCAATCCTTCTTAAAACAAATGGAGGACAACTCCAGTCCACATACACACACGTCTCCCCAACAAAAGAAGGGAGAGAAAAGAATCTCATTTTATTAGCTTAGAGTTGAGAAAGTTTTATTAAAAAATAAAAGTCCCAAAAGGTGGAAAAGAGGATAAATGTAAAGGGAAAACACGGACATAAATGTGAGAATGTCACCGGAACAACGTCACATGACATGACACCTCCCAGCCTTTTACTACTTAACACATCATCCCCCAAGGGGCTCCACACTCCCTGACAAATCTACTAAATCCTCCACAATGAAATATACCACACCACCACTGACACCCAAAACTTGTCCCCTCTACAACAAGACAACAGTTGAGCTAATTTTATCTTTCGAACGGATCTACTGAGAAAAGTCTTAATCTCTCTTCCTAACAATCCTAACCACCCCGGACAAGACCCGTCTCACCTACTTTCCCCCAAGATAAAAAACCGAACCGGATCTCACAAGCATTACACACACTTAGACTCAATTACAGGAAATGGACATCCACTTATTCCCTTTCTTATATAGAAAACCCTACTCACCACCCAAACCATCTTGTCCCTTCCCAATGTTACCCACTAAAATTCCCACCCACACCCAATATCTCACCACAGCCCTTCGAAAGGGCCCTTGACCGACCCCTTGACTCAGGGGCCCTGACCCAATATCTGACCTCAAGCCTCCATGCCCATCCTAAAGAAATGAGGGTGTAAGGAGCAGTTGGCTGGAAATGCCCGCACCTCCCAGAGTGGAAGAAGAACGGGTAGTAGATTTCAAGTAGTCTAGGCAACGTCGGGTTGATCCTCTCTTGGCTCATATCCACCACCGCCACCTCCGACGTTCCATACCTGGCCCCCCACTTCCTCCCCAAGGTATTCTCAGAGTAGAATAACGGATGCGACTCTCATCATGAGAGAGAGAGATGTGAACTGCTCTTTAGAATAGAAGCAAAGGGCTCTCCAAGATGAAGGGCCAACTCCCTCACAACTTTGAACTTGAGGAGACAAATTTTTATTATTATTGCTCTGATGAGGCTCATAAATCTTTATTCAAAACTTTGCAATATCCTCCAAAAAGTAGGGACTAGCTATTCCTTTAATGGCACACTTTTTACTTCCGAGCCCAACTGGGTCATCATCATCATCAACATTCGCTTCTTCTCAACTCAGGGCCGGGCACGCCCACGCCCAATCAACAAAAAAACCCAACTCCCATTACCAAAATTCAAATTCCCCGAGTTCGGAGTTTTTTATATTCAAACCCCTTTGGAATGCTAACCAAATCGTTTGGAAATGATATGTTGTGACTGAGGTGAGCCCCTGAATACTACGCCCCTGTGGCCTACAACTTTGAGTTTCTTCGATCCGGAACAGCCCTGGCTCCAACTCTCTCTGGAATGGATTGGATGGAGAGAGAGGATGTTCAATTTATGGAAGTGTACGAGTAAATAGTTGTGGATTCTCTGATCATTTATCCCCGACCATACCTGGGCGTCCACCTCTCCTCCCTCCTCTACAAAGACCAAGACCACAAAAGCTCCAACATGACCACCGACCTCCAGACTCCGTTAACCAACCCCTATGGACACCCCTTGTCCATCACAAGAAGGATAACGGGTTTTAGAACCGAACCCTGGCGGATTAGACGCCCACCGATGCCCCTGAATGGAGCAGTGGCAAGGAATAGCCATGTAGCACAAATGAGCTATCAGAGAGGCTGTCAAATCACACGGGGAAAGACTGACGATCACCACATATTTTATCGTCTCTCCAGCCAACAGTCACGTACTCTGAGATGACGAAAAATATCGATCACTCCGACACAGCGGCCCATTAGGGACTATGAATTACACACGTCTCAACTCAAGAGTAAACAGTGGGGGCATATACCACCAACATCTACTCCTCATCAATGAGTACTGCCCAAAAGAGTCTTCTTTTAGACAATGCATATGCCATCGGACAATGCAACTACTCACACTGTTACACACACACTTGTAATTCAAATCGGCTTATCATGTTAGCCAAAAATTCTCGCCGAACTCGGTCTCAATTGTCCCACAGGGTTTTAAATATTAGTAAACGGTTGCAAGTGCAGTTGGATGATCCTCAGAAGGACCACAAGGGTGTCAAATTAAATCAGTGAACAGCGGAGATGGATGCTCCCTTTTAAAGAACCCTTTGTGAGGCTCGTGGAGTCCTTGGGGCACTTAATCCCCGTCTCACATCAATATCCATCAACTCCCATCAAAATTCTCAGCTAATGACCAACGTTATCTAATTTTTGAACAAAGGCCTTCTATCCCGCTTGACGTGACAACAAACAAGTCCAGCCCGTATCAATTAGATAAGAATACCATGGACGGGGATCCCTTTGACACCCTCCGCCAGATCCGAGTCTTCTCTAATAGATCAGAGTGCTCATTAGGGAGCCGGGAATGATCCACACTGCCCCTTAGTACCTTTTCATAATACAGCCAACAGTACTTGCCGTAAAAAATGCACTCCAAGTCCTTCCTTATCACGCCAACATCTCTTTTCAAAAGGAGACCTGGCACGAAGCTCTTCCTCCTCTTTTATCAAAGGCTCAAGCTTGTGGAGCCGGTTTATAAATTCATAGAAAATAATTCGGGCATTACAAATCCAGCTTTAAGGCTCAATCAAATCACACAGCTTAATGAATAAAGCCCGACTTTAAAGGAGGTCAAAGGTCGTTTAAACTCTCTAAAGGATTTAAAGGACTTAGGGATCAAGGGATGTAGAATTTTAGAATGAGCTGATTTCCATCATGTCCACATGGACCGTAAAGTTCCCTTTTATAGGTCATGTAAACGACTCTAAATAGCCCATACGGAATACCCTCAAAACATTCGGTCCACCCGATATAATTTCACCGTGAACCCCAACTTCCTGAATCAACCGGGTTTTAATGGCTTCTCTCGGTTTTTATGCCCAACCGGGCTTCTAGAAGCCACCGTCAGGTCCCTTAAGGAAAAGTACACAATACTTTCTCTCCACTTAACACGGGAGATGAAATTAAAAACCCGTTGGAGCCAATTGTCACAGAACTTGAAAGGAGTAGGTGAGAGCATAAAAGCCATTAAAGCCCACCTACAACCCCGAGCTTTAAAACCCGATCCATCTCCCGGGTGTTAGTAAACGCTAATGAGATGGAGTTAGAGCCCATCTCCATAATAAAGCTATCCTTGGGGGATTCAAATCTCCATGTTAAACCGATTCCACCCGCACTCTCAACCCTCTCAACAGTCTCAACACATTGGAATGGAGGGAGATGATTGAAATGATTTGTTTGATTGCAGGACGCCTTTTGGCTGGAGCAGTACTCATGGGCCCTTTTTAAGGCCATGTCCCACATGCTGTGCATTGGGTACGGCCGCTTTCCTCCCCAAAGTCTGACGGACATGTGGCTGACGATGTTGTCCATGATCTCGGGGGCCACGTGCTACGCCCTTTTCCTTGGCCATGCCACCAACCTCATCCAAAGTCTCGACTCTTCCAGGAGACAATACCGAGAGAAGGTGAGGACTCGTCAATTAACTACAAGTCCACTCGAAAAAAACATTTACCCTACCTCTGCAGTTTTTTATGCCAGCCCGCAGGGTCTGTCTATTCAGCTCTTATAATATAAAGAGCCGGGTAGTAGCTCTCCAAACTATCTCAAATCATATTCTGAGAAAGACAAGACTCCAGATCTGTCTACTCGAATATGTTAACATGGCACTTTACGGAGATATGCTTCTGAGATTATTGCCATCATTTCAAGAAGCGTGTGCATAGAATCAGAATCAACTCCAGAGGGGTTACTTACAAACTCTTATCAAGTGATTGAGTGTTTATTCATATCTTAGACTTTCTTATACAAAGTCCCCCAAACTCTCTTGGATGTTTTTAATGAATCTTTTCAAAGGGGTGGAGAGGACTTGAGCAAGTCCTGTAGTGCAAACACACAGCTTTCTCCCTTGTCTATTATAAGTATTTTGTTGTGACCTTATGACCTGACCACCACTCATACAGAGATTCGAAAAAAATAAGAAAACAACCCGAATGTACGAAACAGCTTTTTTATATCCAACATCACCAGTTTGTGAGTAAAAACTTTCAGTGTACTCTAAAATAAAAAAATACAAAGGAGGGCATCTGTCCATACTCCCATATGTTTCAATTAAATACTTATCATTAATTCAGGTTGATTGAGCCTTTATTTGTGCCTTGATAATAAGATAACTTAGAGATGGCAGAGAGGTCATCAATAAATTGGTGGTGGTTGGTTACCGTCCCAGTCTTTCTAGCTTTAAATTAGGGACAACTATTTCATTAGCAAACTATCCAACTCCCTTTATGATACTTTTGTACTCTCTGAGCGTTTTCTAATTACATTTATCTTTTAAATGCCAATAACCTTTGAGAATAAGAATACCAAGGAGTTATCAATAAATTAACGGGGTCAAGTAGTTGATACATATCCAAGACTTTAGGCTTTGGCGGTGGTGGTCAATGACATTTACAACTTGACCTTTGAAATACTAAATAATACTCCTTATCAGTCTAGGTCCTACTTGAGTCCCTCTACAATAACGTATGAAGGGATTTCAGTGTCAACACACTTTTTCTTCAGAAAATCAAAGTCACCGTTACATAAAAAATATTACAAATCCCAAACACAAAATAAAACTAATAAAACTCACCAAAAACATGTCCCAATTGATTTCCTTGATATTTCAAACTAAATAATTTATAACTTTATCCTCAACTAAAAAGAAATCCTCTCAAGGTCAAAGATGAAAGAAAAGTTCAAATCTAGTTAAGACAAAAATCCATTTATGAAATGAGATTGCCAATAATATTTCAAAAGCCAATTCCTCTAGCAAAGTCAAACATTAATATGTCCAAATATATAATTTTTTTATCTTTCTCTCTTGTATATTTCAGCTAAAACAAGTGGAGGAGTACATGGCCTATCGGAAACTTCCACGGAACATGAGAGCCCGAATTTCCGAATATTTTGAGCACCGATACCAAGGGAAATTCTTCGACGAGGACGCCATTCTGGGTGAACTTTCTGAAAAACTCCGTGAGGTATGTCCACATATGCTTCCTTATATATATTTACAGTTACAATCCAATAAATCTCCTCTTATAAAATAAGCCTCGTCCATATATAAAAAAATCTATAAAAAAATATACAAAAAAATGGAATGAAAAGATTTTTTTTTATTCTATCCTCGGAATAAGAATAAAGCTCATTGATGTACAACTAGTCTGAATAGACAAAGTCATCCCTTTATGTCTCCTCTTACTAGTCACTATTTTCCTGTACACAAAAGACTTCAAAGACTTGTATCTCCAAATAGCTCAATTCCCCTTTAGTCTTGAGTGCCACTACTGCCACTCTCCACAAACCTTTTCTCTTATACTCTCTTACACTTTTTTTAATTTCCGAAAAAGCTACACTTTTACCCCCAAAAATACGCCCAAAATCAATACCCCCAGTTTCATATCCCATTCTACATCAACTTTTACACGACCGGAGCTACTTTCACCCAATCCCCTTCAAATCCATACTACTGAGCCCAAAAAGGCTTTTTCGAACCTTTACCACAATAAAAACAATCCGGACTTTTTCCTGCCTCAGCTTTTTCTATTACAACAACCGCATAGAGAAAGCACTGTCTCAAAAATAGCCTTGGAAAGTCTTGGATTTTTAACCATATTTCCTTCAGGGGCGACACACGGGGTGGTTCTCACCCCCAAAGTTTTTTTTTAAATTAATAAATTACGACAATTTCATTAAAAATTTTATTCTCAAGTTTTCATAGAGAAAACTACCATCTCACACTTCCCCGATAAAAAACTGTTCTCTTCAGAAACTCCCGGCTAAAATCTCGCGTCATAGTTTTTTCTATGACATTACCATCGAGAAAAGCCGTTGATGTTAATTTTTGAATAAGCCCCAGGTGCACCAACCCTAGTCCACTTCTCCGAAACTAATAAACTCATCTAGGTAGTATGAATTGAAGGTGGAATAATTATTGTAACACTACGGCCATACTTCACCCCAACTTCCTTACCCTTCCCCCTTGAACTGCCTTAAGCTCCCAGCCACATCTGAGAAAGCTAGCCTCGTTTGGAACTATAAAGAATTCCCTTCCTCTTTCTCCCATTATTGTGAGAAAAGGTTGAGTATGGATTCTAATGGCTGGCTTCATACTCTCCCAATCGATTCGTGTGTGTCTGGATGTGGCGATAGAAGCCTCAAATGCCCTTTCCAGTCCTTCCATATACCCTCCACCAACGACTCCAACATATCATAACGGAGGATTTATTGATTTCAGGATGTAATCAACTATAATTGCCGTTCCCTCGTGGCCTCAGTCCCCTTCTTTGCCAATGCCGACCCCGATTTCGTCTCAGAAGTGGTCACCAAGCTACTGTACGAGGTCTTCCAGCCAGGTAACCTCCCACCACTACCTCACAAATTATTCACTCACTCATACAAAACTATATCCACAGAGTTTATTGACCCCCTCTACCTCATGCCCTACTCATACTTCTACCTCCCACTGATTTATACACAAGAAAATAATAAAGCAAGACCAACTTGATTTCCAACTCGTACCACCAAAGCCCAATCAAATCTCATCCCAACCTTTAGGACCCTATGGGGGTCTTAAAAAACTCTAATGACTTACAAATCCTTTTAATAATCAATCCCGTCAGTTTCCGAAATCACGAGAGCTCTAGGTTTGACTAAATCGGCATGTAATCCCCGTCTAGGGCTTTATAGTGAATGGCATAGCCCGGGTAAAGCAGTATGGACTCTTTTAATCCTCCTAGGGAATAAATAATCCTCTTTGTCTCCTCAGCCATAGGAGGATTGATGAGAGTTGGTATGGGTGGATGGATTTGGATCTCTCAGAGATTAATATATAGTGTGTCTGTGTCCCTTCAGGTGATATCATCATCAAGGAAGGGACGATTGGGACGAAGATGTATTTCATTCAAGAAGGGATCGTGGATATCGTGATGGCCAATGGGGAAGTGGCCACCTCCTTGTCCGATGGATCCTATTTCGGTGAAATATGCCTCCTCACCAATGCCAGGTCAGTTATTATTCCTGGGCATTATCATTTGAAATGGCCTAGGACATGTCGGCGTGGTGGGATTATTATTATATGACAGAAGCTGTCCTCGTGTCTCATATCCTAAATTCTCCCGGGTGACCTCAGACCCGTTTGATTTATGATCTCATCCCGTCCCTCAGATACTTTTCAATGGGCCTTTTGGGTGCTTCTACATGTGATACTATATGCCATTCTAGCCTCCTTCTCAACTTGTAATTTATGGACATGAATTTTGTGTTTTATTGCAGACGAGTGGCGAGTGTAAGGGCGGAAACGTACTGTAATTTGTTTTCCTTGAGTGTGGAGCACTTCAATGCCGTGCTTGACCAATATCCACTTATGAGACGGACCATGGAGTCTGTCGCTGCTGAGAGGTAAACACGAATATAACAACATTCCGGGTATTATCCTACAACCCCAATACACTACTCTCAAACTTAGCCAAAAAATCCAGCACATCTCCAGTTTCAAAATTCATAGAAAAAAATCCCTTTGAAAACGTTTCAATCCGAAATTCCCACCCTCTCACACCGATTATTAAGAAAATCATAGAGAAATGCATTGTCTCACTACACCCCGATACTTAATTTTCGAACAAAATAAAAAACAGTCCAGCCCTTTGATACAGCCAATTTGCAGTGTTTCACACGGACAAAGCATAGAGAAATGTATTTCCTCACAATACCCCAAGACTAGAGTTTCAAAATGCCCCCAAAAGTTGAACAAACTAGCAACACGTAAGGGATAAAGGGATCTAACCCCTGAATGACACCGAGATAAGCTTAGATAGCGTGAGTTATGGATGGCCAGTGGTGGAGTTATCTCTTGTAAATCGGTTAAAGGGTTTAGTGGGTTCTTTTTGTATGTTTTGTTCTGTGGGAAGAAGGACAAGTACAAATCGTCAGAGAATAGGAAATGAGCCCATTTGTTTATTCAATCTGGCTGGAAAGGAAGTGCTTTTGTAGACTGGGAAGAATCGGTTGGAAAGTTGGGAAAGATTACTTTCTGTCCAGAAAAATTCAATCAGAGGGAGCCGAAGGGTGTCTAATGAGTCCAACTTCTTAGCCAAACTCAATCTCATCCTTACAAAGAAACTTTCCCGTTTCTCCGATTCAAATTAGGGAGAATTGATAGCCCTAATGTCGACTGAGGATTAGGTCGGGGAGTTTAGCAAGTCTTGGGCAGGGTCAATAGGGGATTTACGACCTATAGAAAGAATAACAGTGACTAATGCAAATGATTTAAATTTCAGACTGAACAAGATTGGGAAGAACCCGAACCTCGTGTCCACAAGGGATGACCAGTCAGTGTCGGCAATCGTGACAGCCCTCTCGGAACAAGCGGCACACGAAGACGACGCCGTGGACTTGGCCCCCACACCGCCACCCAGCAATAAATCTAAAGACAAGGACAAATGCGACATGAGGGAGTTGACGAAAGCCCTTGCCAAAGTCAACCTACCTCGACCCAAGTCTGAAAACTGCTTCCTCGCCTCCTTGGAAACTCTCAATCCACCCTCCGCAGCCCCGCCCCCCAACAAGTACTTCACGGCCATGCCCCTCATAGCCATGACCCCTATAATAGCCGCCACTCTAGTCAACTCAGGTCAAGCCACTCTAATCAGCTCAGGTCAAGTCCAGTCTTCAAAGGTCAACGGCTCAGCTCCAGTTCCCCCTCAACTCTCGGCCACCACAAAAACGGCCTCTGCCCCCGTCACTCCATCCCCCGTGGGCCACAAGCCCCCTGCTAAACTACCTTCTCAAGAGAAACCGCCTTCCTATTCTCAAGCGTCGACTGTGACTCCTCAAACTTCGTCTGTGACCTCGGCAGCGAGCACCACTCACTCTGCAGGTCACCCTTTGGTTCCAATAACAATAATGACCTCGGCCACTGTGACCTCACCTCCAGCAATAAGTTCACCCCCCTCGACAAAGCCTAGCTTTTCTGTGGGTCCGCCTTCTTCCTCACAACATCCCACCTTCGTCACGCCTTCTAGTCCACACGTAGTTCCATCTCAGTCTCTTGTCCGACCTCTGATCTCCCCTGCCCTAACTCTTACTCGACCTACGGGCCCTTCCACGAGAGCCCCCCAGTCTCCACAGCCCCCTCAAAGTACCCCGCCGAGTTCTTTAGCAAAAGGAGGGTCACCCGTAGTTAGGCCGAGTGCAAGTGCCGGTAGTCCTAGTAGTTCCAAGACCGTAGCTTCTCAATCCAAATCCAGTTCTTCCCCACCCGTACCGCCGACAAGCATCTCGATTTCTGCTCCAAAAGACAAGACCGGGCCGGCCCTGACCTCTTCATCGACGAGTCGAGCGCCCCCCACGAACTCCACTCAGCCCCCAGCCCCGGCCACGGTTATCAATATCCCTCAGTCTACGACGACGACGAATAGGTCTGTGACCTCTACGAGCACTTCTAACGCGGCTGCTAAAACGGACGGCACCCCCGGCCCCGACGGAAGCAGTACTCACTACCGATAGATATTCTGAACACATTGCTGAACTGGGAGTTAATAACGCAGTGGCTAATGACACTTGAGATGCAAAGACGTACAGTCTATCTTTAAAATACATAAACAAATAAAGACTACCTACTCTGTAAACTAGAGGATAAGCCCTAACGCTATATATTGTTATAAGTCCTTAAAGTATAAGAAAAAGTTAATTGCAACTAGCCAAGTGGATGGTTAAAGGTAGTTTTGATGTCTCCTCTACAAGCTGGTAACATTGGACATCCTCCACTAGTTTAACACATGCAGACAAAGAGCTAGATTTATAAATTAGACGAGAGGAGTGGGGGTGAATATGTTGGAGATTGGGGAAGGGGGAGTTGTAGGAAATGTCGACATTGCCTTTAAACATGTTCTTGGCATAAGGATTTAAAAAAAACCCGGGTAGAATTTTAGATGTCGTCGTTGAGATGCGGTACAGCCTTTCCTCAAAGCAATAGTTTTCTAGCCACGGATTATTATTATTGATATACCTATATTGGAATGTACTTTGTAGAGAGATGCCCCCACCGCCCTCACATTTTTCTACTAGACAGAGGGGCCCACAAGGCCCCTATTCCACAGAATAATGGATGCAATTTTGACCCCCACGGGGTATGAAGTGGAAGGGTCATCGCGTAGTCGCCTCACAAGTAATTTTGACAAGTAGTGTTTGTAATCCATCCAACAGATGAAATATAATAAATGAGAGAGATGTAGTAGTCAAGCCAGGCAGAGTGTGTTAAATAGACTCTATAGATTATATGAATACGATAAATACCCACACCGCCACAACTCAATACAGTTGAACAATCAAAAAAAACTCTCATCATTCTTCTTTTTCAAACTCAGTTTGGGTTCTTGCTGCCGAAATTTAATTTCCTCTACAATCTACAAGAAGCAAGCGAACTAACCAAGTCAACCCACTGAAAATGGTCGTCATCTTCACCTGTGATCCAGAGTAGTTTACCAAATTTAAAAAAAACACTAATTACTCAAGCCCGTAAATAAAAATACGAAGGGAGGGGGGCGGGAGATATAAAAATTCAAAATATATCTCACACTACCCCCTCCCTCTCGCTTATCCATCTTTATAGAGACTAATAAGGTATTTAAAATATTTAAAATATTTAAAATATTTAAATATATATATACGAGAGGAGGAAATAAATTATATATATATCTATACATGCTGATATGCTCCTATAGCTAAACCTCCAATGAAAAAGCAACACTGAAAGAACCCTAGAGAACTGTTCAGTATTAATTAAAAATGAGAGTAATTACTAGTGTAGTTAAGTATGCGAGGAGTGGTAATTGCCCAGTTAAGATGGCCGCGTAATTGTTGTAATTAATTTAAGCCAAGGTGCGAATGCTGGTGCTCAACCTTCTTACGATTAGAGACGATACTTTCAAGTATTCACACACACACTAACAACTAAGCAGAATTTATATGATGAATTGCGTAACAGTTAAACCGCTACTGATTAACATGGAGTTTTAATTTGGTTGTAATTAACATTTAATTGTATAACCTCAGTAGTTACTTGTCGATCCTTTCCGGTTCCTTTCAGTCTACAAAGCCCATATCAGCTGTTTCCTATTCAAACTCCCCTTTCAGTTACAATTAATTACCACCGTGGGGGAAAAAATAACATTTTATACTCCTTTAATTACCGAGTTAGTCAGCCGGCTAACCTAAGCTAACTTTAGTTTTAAATTGTAACATTTAACCTGTAAGATGCAAAAGTGTTTTGTCTTTGGTTCAACTCCCTAATTTGGATTGATTAGAAAATGTCGGAACGACTCATAGTGCCTCTTTAGCCTTAGGAGATTAGACGACATGACGTAAACATTTGAGGAGTGGCCCTCAAGTCCCACACCCTAAACTCGTACTTGTATTTTTAAAGCAAGGAAACCTCTAAAAAGCTATTAACTAAAACTCTATCTGTTTATTCCAACAGTTGTAACTCATTGTTTAGCATACTTATTTAATTGTCATTAGTTTCAAACTTCAAGGTTATGATTTAATCAATAGAAAATATTATAGAACATTAAGATTATAATTTGAGTTGCAAACTGTTTTAAATTAACGCCCGAATAATTAAAATAATGTCCAAGCGCCATTTAAATGATTTGTTTAACTATTTTAGAGTTTTGTGATTAAAAATATCAAGAGTTGGAATGAATTGATGACGTCACGGGTTTGACAAGTTAAAAAAAACTGCTGAATTGTATTCTGTGACCTCTTAGAGTATAAATTAGAGAGACGTACGTGAGTTGTGGAGATTATAAAACTTGAGACATTCAATTAAATTACGCACTTGTATTTCTTGAACTGCCCTATCTGATTGAATTGATTATTTTCACAAGATCCCTCATCTGTGCTAGAGATGACTAGCTTTAAGTTAATTACATATGTGGCGTATATTTTATACTTTCAAAGAGGACTTATCAATTCCAGTTATGTTCGTTGTAGATATTTGATAGGGAAAAAACTAAACTTGTGAGAAATATGAGATGAGAATGAGTTGACATTAATAAAAATATGAAATCATCAAATGCAAAATCCTCACCGTCTTCAAGGGGCTCATTTAATCTCCTATTGTCACCATCGTCTCAAACTCCATTGTTGAACCTGAAATGAAACAATGGAATCTTTCTCTTACCTTTAATCCTTGGATAAGAATTAAGTTGCTCAATCTGCGTCATGAAATCCCAATTTTCATCTTGTCGTCCGTTGATACTCAAGGTGAAAACCGTTGGTACAGGAGATGTTGATCCACCGTCACCCACCAAAGAACAAGAGAGTACTTCACTGTCCTCAACACTAAAAAATTTTAAAAAATGTTAAAACCCAACTTTCAAAAAACCGATTTCAAAAGTGAAAATCGTTGGTCCTAGGAGATGTGGACTCACCACTACTCACCATAGAACACAAAAGAGCACAGTGCAGTCCTTCGACACTTTGTCCTATAAAGTTTTCGAAATTCGAAATATTCGAAAATATTCGGAAAAACAGGGTATTTGAATTTTGAAAAGTGAAAATTGAAATGGGGGCCGGAGGAGCAGATGCGAAGGGGACAGTGAAAATGAAAAGAATGCGGAGACGTTGGAAATTGGAAAACCATGTGAAACTTTGCGGGCGCAAGGTAAGGAAAAAGGACGCATTGGCCTCACTCACTTTACTAACCGCTCATTTATTTATTAAATGCCCAAGGGCTGAGATTGTTTTTTTTAATTGATTGTTTTTAATTAATTGTTTTTAATTGTAGTTACCATTAGTTGGAATTCACATGGACCCTTAAGAATCTCCAGGTGGACTACATTGATCTGTATTTAATACACTGGCCAGTGGGTCTCATTTATGTCGATGACTTGGAATTGAAACCCAGGGACAAAGACGGGGAACTCCTTTTGAATTTGAAGACAAACTTGGAAGAGATTTGCAAGGTTGTTGAGTCGCAGGTTGTTAAAGGAAAGCTCAAGTGTATTGGAGAATGGAGTTATAATCAGATCTAAAGGATTTTGAATGTTTGTTGGACCTGTCCGAATGGCTGTGTTGTAGGTTAGTAACTAACCGTTAGCTAATCAAACAGGTTTTTAAAATTATAATTGGGAAGTTTACTAATTATATTTGTTTAAAGGTCAAAGTTCGCCTCAATTTCCAGCAAACTCAACTCTGTAATATGTGGATATGCCCCCTTGGGTTAATTTTAAATTAAATTATTAAAAAAAAATCCTTCTCAGCTTCTTGAGTGAACTGAAAGTGGATGAAATTATAGAGCTAGGGTTTAGACTATTGGAATTAATTAGTTTAGAATTACTATTTATTTCATTGGTTCTCTTGCACAAATTTAAAGATTAAATTAATTATCTTGAATAGACGTCCAATTCAATTTCATTTAAATTAGTTTCATAAATTTTTAATCTTTCCGTTTGGAATGTTTACCAAAGCGCTTTTTAATTTTCTTACATTTCGTCTCTTTCGGGCATGAGTTTTGTACACTAATGCTCCTACAGTTACCGGCCTCCTCTTCTAGACATTTGTACTTTGGTTGACATTTAACTGTGGAACATGGCATATCTATTTCAAAAGTTAAAACACATCATAAGTCCACACATGTCAACCCTTGACCATGAAAAAGGTGCTCAAAACGCTAAGTAAATAAAAAGAATGGATACCGTCCTTGATTGGCTGACAAGAGAATTCCTTTCCGCAGGCCTTTCTAGAAGTAGCTTTTGATTCTGCTACACAAGATGTGACAAATTTGCAAATCGTGTTGGAATTCTCTTGGCATTCCACAGCGCATTTTGCAACCAAATCTAGAGCTTTGACACGGTCAATAAGGGTCACAATTTAAAAGACTTTGGGTTTCTTTGGTATGAAATAAAACTTACCAGTGGAACTTGAGATTAAAGGAATTAGGATGAGCAGTTGAAAGAGTAGGAGATTCATTTTTAATCAGTTTCAAAGATGGCTTAGTTGGGCCGTTTTGATTTGACTGAAAAATTTGAAAATTCAGTTAGCTTATTCAATGGGCTTATATAAAAGGCTTCGGAATGGTAAATTTTATTACCGAGAATCAATGAAAATATAAACGAGGGTTAGATTTATAATAGCCCATAACATAATGTGTTTACTCATAATAAGTATTCTTCTCGCTTAATAAAACTATTGAACCTTGAAGGAGAGTAAAAAAAAATTCTGGATATGTGAAGTTTACTCCCGGACAAATATGGCCGAGACATTTTTATGAAAATTGAGATTTTTTTAATTAGAATTTTTTAAGAAATATTTTGAGGCATGTTTGTCACTTTGGCAAAATTTTATAGGCATATTTGTCCTCAGGTATAAATGCATAAAAGTCGCATAAAATGTCATGGAAGCTATTGTCATAGCGTAAATTGTAATTAGAATGGAGTTGATTTTTTTAATTGACCGCTCCCTGATTTAACACCCGCTTTATCTTTTACGGCCCTTTCTTGAACTTAACTACTGACCTTTACATTCCATGGGGGTATCCTTTCCAAGAATCTCTCTCTCTGTTCGTCTAATGCTCTACTCTCCAAAACTTATTCACCAAATTTTAAGATTAACTAGATTTATATCTGACCCCCTCTTGACCTTCAAAAAATCAAAAGGCATAGGGTCCTTGTCAATAATGGCCGATAAATGGGCCTTGTCACCAAGTCTAAAGATGAATAATATATCCTTGAATTGTTTTTCGAATTATTTAATCTTTTGCTACTCTTAACGTAAAAGTTGACCAAATGTCATTTGAACCTGATCCATTTGTCACTCCAGCATTTCATGGATAAACACTCGTTTTTGAAAGCGGTTTTTGGTTTTGATTTGAGGTGTCAATCATCTAGAATAACTCAAATACGCTATAATGTATTTGACTAAACTTTCTACCCTCGAGGGTCAAGTTGTAAACATCTAGTCTAAATGTAGACAACGAGATTCTTGATGGGAAAGTAGGTCAGACTCAAAGTCTCAGTAGTCTCTCCATTCCTGACCATTTTAATCACTTTCACTCAATCTGCAGTCTCCAACTGAATCTTCGTTACAATTCATACACTCCGAACATTCAAAATTATGAGAGATGTTTTGGAGCTTGGAAACGGGGAGAAAATGCCGATCATCGGTCTCGGCACTGGCAAGGTAACAAAAATACAAGCAATCTTATACAATACACATTAAATACGCCTTTGATCGTTACAAAGCCAGGTGTGATTTTAAATTTCAGATCACATCCCCTCATGACATTGAAAAAACGATTAATGGAGCCCTGGAGATCGGATATCGGCATTTCGATACCGCCACCGGCTACAGAAATGAATCGGGTATCGGAAAAGTTCTCAAGTGTTGGATAAATGACCAACGGTGCACAAGAAAAGAGCTTTTTCTCGTCACGAAGGTATTTATGAAGGACCCTTGGCCTATGATTAGGTTTTTTTTAAATAAATATTTTTAATTGTAGTTACCATTAGTGGGAATGGATGTGGACCGTGTGGAACACTTTCTTGACCAGTCCCTTAAGAATCTCCAGGTGGACTACACTGATCTGTACTTAATACACTGGCCAGTGGGTCTCATTTATGTCGATGACTTGGAATTGATGCCCAGGGACAAAGACGGGGATCTCCTTTTGGATTTGAACACAAGCTTGGAAAAGATTTGGAAGGTCATGGAGTCACAGGTTTTTAAAGGAAAGGTCAAGTCTATTGGACTATCGAATTTTAATGAAAAGCAGATACAACGGATTTTAAATGTTTGTTCGATCCCTCCGGCTGTGTTACAGGTTGATTAATTAAAAAGGGTTTTAAAATAATAATTGTGAAGTTTACTAATTATAATTTTTGTAAAGGTCGAAGTTCACCTCAATTTCCAGCAAAATCAACTCCGGGAATTTTGCTCTCGACATGGGATTGTAGTATGTGGCTATGCACCCTTGGGTTCACCAGGTCGATGGGACTATATAAATGCTAGTATGATGTATGCGTTTATTATAAAAGTGTTTTTCTTATTACTAAGAATCTTTTTTTGAATTGATCTAATATTTGAATAGGAAGCTGCCGAAACTTCTGGAGGATCCGGTTGTCCTTAGAATTGGTAAATTACATGGCAAATCTCCAGCTCAGATTCTTGTTCGTTTTTTAATCCAAGTCCTTCGGGTTTCTGCCATTCCCAAGACCACAAACCTTTTGAGACTCAAAGAAAATCTGCAAGTGCGTAAAATTTTTTAATTTAAATTCTGGTGGATCGGCTAATTTTTTTATTAAAAAATCATCCCTAGGTTTTTGACTTTGAATTGAAAATGGATGACATTTTGGAGCTTAAGAGTTTAGACCGCGGAGAAGCAGGGAGATCTTGTCCTGTGTTTGAAGGGTATTGGAAATCAAGTTCATCTAATGATTACCTTACATGTTAAACTATTTGATTTTATTTTATTTGTTTGTGTTATCGACTATTTTACTTGACACTTAATAGAGCAAAGCTGCACCCGGAATGTCCATTCTGAGACTGAGGATTTAAGCTGTATGAAGATTATTGCAGGAGGATTACATAATTGGATATTTAGTTTTTAAATCGGTACAATAAATAATTTAAAAGAAAAATTGGGTGGGTACATTCCCACAGGATATTTCAAAATCGGTCAAAATGTTCCCAGAAAACTTAGCGACCAAGAAACCTAACAAGCCGACCGGATTTTCATTTTGACCTCATTTTATTTTGTACAGGATGAACTTTCCCGCTTGATTTAACAATAGGAGCATGTTCCATTTTGACCTTTGACTAATCATGACCTCCGTTGGCCTTTGTATGGTTACCGCTGACTTTAGCTTGTACAGAACGTCCAGTCTTGACGGTTTTTGACCACAACCGCAACCTTGTGACAGATTCAGCATAACATTTTGAAGCCCTTGATATATTGGTGAGAGGTACACAGTCGCCGAGAGTCTCGTCGAAAATCCCCTTGTGATAACATTCAGCCTCTCTCATTTGGTACCGGTTGTACATGATCCGTTTACACTCGTTATACCTGGTACAATATTTCTTGACTGGCTTCTTTAAACGTTGGTGTGCCTTGACGCATTGCCACCCGTAGTTCGGTCCTGAAATACAAAAATACAAAGGGAGTCAATTATCTATTAAGTGTTGAGCTAACCCCTCACCCTTGCGCTAATGTTAATTAGAGTAGCGTGAGTGCTAAGTGTGGATTTAAAGCTAAGGGTTCCGGCACACGGCAATTTTTAACAGGGTTGGCCATTTTTCATTTTCAGAGATATTTGAATGAAAAATGTAAAAAATTTAAAAATTGGAAAATGAATATTTTGAAAATTTTGATTGTAAGTGCACAATTTTGTTCATTTTTTATTTTCCATGCATGAAAATGGTGTGAAATTTCAAACAACATTGGAAACGAAAGGTTTATTTTTTATTTTGCACACTTTTAGGGGCTTTGAAATTTCATGAAATGTTACTATTTTTCCCTTGAAATTTCAATGGCCAACTCTGATTTTTTTTATTAACATTAAAACAAGTGGAAAATCTGAGCTAAGGGTATCCTTCCAATTTTACGCCAGTCTAATTGACATCATTGGCTGAGAGGTTCCCCTCAGCCTGTATTATTAAATAAATAAATATTGGGGAAAGGAGTTTGAAATTTAAATTACCTTTGTTCGAAGCTGCTGTTATTAAATACAATGCAGTTAGTAGTGTGAATTGAAGTAGTAGAGAAGCCATAATTGTGGATTGCAGAATACAAGGTATTTTGGATTGTTGAAGCCAAGGACCTTCACCTTGTCAAGTTGGTTGAATCCTAACGACTTCGTAGTGCTTGTGAGTATTGTATTCTATTCGAGAGTTTTATTACAAGTTAAAATAAAGTGTGCATTGTGCTGTGCTCAATTGTTTAATGGAAACTATTTCTAACAATGCACCTACTCTTGCAGCCTCCTTCACGATGGAATTTATGTTTAAAAATTATAAATATCAAACCTGGATTTAAATGTTTTTTTAACCCCCCCTCCCATGAGATTTTATTTTATTTCAAATCTTAACTGTCAAGATTAACATTTAACTAATATTAATTGTTACAGTGAAGATAATAGTTTTGAAAGGGGAAAATCTGATATTTTTATTAATTTTTGGTGAAAGGACAAAGTTGAAAAGATTTCAACAATCACTTAATTAATTATTTATTTAAATCATTAAAAATTTAAAGGCATTAAAAAAGTCCTAAGGAGCTTGTCGCAACATGGTAGCAAAATGTTTGGACATTGGGCACCTAGGGACTTTAGTTTCAGAAACGGGACTACTCGAGTAATCCCCAGAATCCCCTCGACACCAACTATCCAAAGCCTCCTCGTCGATTGTCGACAAAATGTCTCGTCTCGTCGAAAGTGAGAAGGCATGGTCCTTGAAGCTATCTTGCTCCTGCCCGCCAAAGACCAACTGGGCCAAAGCCCTGTCACCTACGATTCGACCAAGTGTCGTCCTAGCGTCGTCTTCACTCTTGGCCCCTTCGACAATGAGAACCTGCTGCTTAATCTGCTTAAAATCCATCACCTTCCGGAACACCTGGAGTCGTATGTTGTACATGGACACGGGCCACACTGTCGGTATGATCACATACAATTTCTTCCACTCTTCTTCTCCCATTTCTTCTTTTAGCAATTGAAGGGCCGGGATTGTCCCTGACACGTGGGCCTTGGCAGCGATTTTCATACTTTGGTCAATGTAAGGGCTGATTTCTTTCCCTAATTTCGCGAACGACTGATAAGGTACGGAATTAGTCTTGAGACTCGTTTCGATGTAGTTGTTGACTATTTCGAACATTTTCTTGATATTCAGCTTTTCTGGAAGAGGCAGTCCACTTCCGGTCAAACTGTATGAGGCGTCAGAAATCTTGCCACTTAGTTCCTGCAGTTTCGGCTTCCAGTTGATCGACTCGGGGGATCGGAAATACGGGGACACGATCGCAAACACACCGAGGACCATGTGACTTAAGGCTTTGTAGATTTCAAACTCGGGACCGACTGGGACAATCCGCTGAAAATTTAATTCAAAAGGACCGTCAGATATCGGATCGGCCCCCAACTTTGGCTACTACCCGAACTCTTAAGATAACAATAATGAAGTTACCCGCATAGTTCCATTCCGGAAATAGACTTTGTAGGCTCCTCCAACGCCAGAAAGATCGGGAGTGTCGGAATCTGTTGCCACGATAAGCGGGTACATATTCTGGCCCACGGATGCAATGAGCTTCCCATAGTTTTCTCGCATATTCAGATGGATATCCCGGACTGATAGTCGGAAATTGTTGACGGGGTCACCACGGTGGGCGGCAGCGTCGATGAACCCGGAAGTCCCTTTGGACAAAATGTCTAGCGTCTCTTCGAAACAGTTTCGAGATGCGTCTGTGTCCAGGTTCTGTTTTAAACCTGCGATAAATATTAATTATAATAAAAGGATGATTAAAATTAATTAAATGGTTGATTAAAATTGAACTTTTCCTAACATTGATAGTTGATTGAAGAGTTGGCTTGGACACACTGACTCTTTTCTTGGTTCCATACATCATCACGATTGCATTTTAAAGATTTGTACTGGAAAGTATTATCACGGGATAGCTTGCATTGATAGAACTTTCTGGGGTCATCGGGGTCAGCGATGAAGCCGACGCTGGTGCAAAGTCCATTGAAGTCGGAAATGTTGTCTTCCCAAGAGAGTTGGACATCGCTTAAGACGATCCAAGTCAGTATCTGTTTTTTTATCGTCAAACTTTGAAATGTTGATATTTATTTTGAAATTTAGAAATTCAAGTTTTATTCGTTACTAACCGTTAAAGTAATGGGAAATGAGGATTTCATGTTTTGTGTTAAAACTAATAAAATAATTAACCGGAGTTTAAAAATTCTTTTTTGTTTATTTTACACCAGTTTAAAAGAAGATGCCTAAATTAATTATTTTGAAATGGTTTTAAATATTTTAGGACTTGCCTTAAATAGGCTTAAATATTAGCCTATTTCCATTGAAATACTAGGAATGATCTTTTAGTGTGTTTATAAAAATCTTAATTGCCTTTTCTTCTAATAATAATTCTTAATTGACTTAATCCTAATGGCGTAATAAAGAGGCTTATAGCTACAAGTACCAAGTTCAGTGGAGAAGAGATAAAATAATTTGAAGGGTCTATAGAGTGGCATATATAAGATGTAGGGTTGTAATTTCTTGAGAACTAGCCATGAGTGCCCGCTAGAACGGGCATCGCTTATAATAAATAATTAGCCATGGGTATAAGTGGCTGCCAGATTCAAACTATGACACACACACACAAACATTTCTAGCCAATTCTTGTTTACTATTGTTATTTTCAAATTGTCAACTATCTACCCCAAGTAATAATTAGTCCACTAATGACCATGTGTATCTACTTTCTGCTGTAATGAGACTGACAACTGATTTATGACATCGAAAGTGTTGATCCAAGGGCGTCCGATCCAAGAGGGTGACCGTTCCAATGTCATTTATGAATTATCATAGGTAATCAACAACCGTCTCAGCTTGATTGTGTATGAGTTTCAAAGTAGGATCATAGAATCTTGGACTCTGAATAATTTTTAAAATAGATATATGTTTACACTGTCAACTGTAGTCTATTCGAGTTTACGTGGAGACTAAGAGAATGACGACATAACGTGGAGATGTAAGTTAGAGATGACCTCGTAAATCCCAAATGTAATTAGCTAGATAGGTATCCGTTTTACTCCTACAGTCTAAATAAATTGTCCCCGTACATGTAAGGTTTAGACGTACTGGGTATTTCTAATGAAATTTCTATTTCTTATGGCTCTCTGGAGAGAAAGATTCAGAAAATAATTTTTTTTTAGTCAAGTAGTAGCCATTTTATCTGTAAATGTTTTTAAGAGTTTCAGAGTCATGAGTCATCACCGGATGAAATACTCGCAAATCTAAATTCATCTCGATTTTATTTCGTCGCAGATCTAATTCATGGGTTGCGTTTAACCAAGTTCGAAATTCATAATAAATAGGGTTTCACCGCATAAACTACCCACCCCCTTCCATTAAATTTGCCTCAAGTAAAAATAACTGACCTTCATGTTCAATTTTAAATGGATCGAGTTTGCTTAGCTCCTTTTTATTTATATTCTTGAATGTTCAATCACTCATTTTGTATTTTTTAAATCTTTAATCGAAGAATTGACATTTAAATCTAATTTTTATAGTCAAGGCTAAATAATCAATCGCGATTTCAATTCAAACCCATTCCAGAAGGACGTATTATGAAATTATGCTTTGATTAAAGTTAAATTAAGTGTTCTAACTATTCATTGATTTATATCTTTATTAATAACAATTTAAAGGCTTTATAAATGTACTACGGAGCTTGTCGCAACATGGTAGCAAAATGTTTGGACATTGGACACTTTGGACCTTTACTGTCAGAAAAGGCACTAAACGAGTCATCTCCAGAATCACCTCGACACCATCGGTCCATAGCCTCCTCCTCGATTGTCGACAAAAGGTCTCGTCTCGTCGAAAGGGAGAAGGCATGGTCTCTCAAGCTATCTTGGTCCTGACCTCCAAAAACCAACTGGGCCAGTGCCCTGTCAGCTACGATCCGCCCAAGTGTCGTCCGGGCGTCGTCTTCCCCCCTGGCCCCCTCTACAATCAGAACCTGCTGTTTAATTTGCTCAAAATCCATCACCTTCCTAAATGCCTGGAGTCGAATGTTGTACATGGACACGGGCCACACTGTCGGTATGATCACATACAATTTCTTCCACTCTTCTTCTCCCATTTCTTCTTTTAGCAATTGAAGGGCCGGGATTGTCCCTGACACGTGGGCCTTGGCAGCGATTTTCATACTTTGGTCAATGTAAGGGCTGATTTCTTTCCCTAATTTCGCGAACGACTGATAAGGTACGGAATTAGTCTTGAGACTCGTTTCGATGTAGTTGTTGACTATTTCGAACATTTTCTTGATATTCAGCTTTTCTGGAAGAGGCAGTCCACTTCCGGACAAACTGTATGAGGCGTCTGAAATTTTGCCGCTTAGTTCCTGCAGTTTCGGCTTCCAGTTGATAGACGCGGGGGATCGAAAATAAGGGGACACAATTGAAAAGACACCAAGGACCATGTGACTTAGGCATTTGTAGATTTCAAACTCGGGCCCGACTGGTAGAATTCTCTAAAAATTTAATTCAAACTATTGGCATCTCCGCTGGCGCCCAACTGTGACTACTACCAAAGCTTTAAATATCAGTTTAGTGGAGTTACCCGCATAGTTCCATTTCGGAAATAGACTTTGTAGGCCCCTCCGACGCCAGAAAGTTCGGGAGTGTCGGAGTCTGTTGCCACGATAAGCGGGTAGATATTCTGTCCCACGGATGCAATGAGTTTCCCATAGTTTTCTCGCATATTCAGATGAATATCCCGGACTGATAGCCGGAAATTCTTGACGGGGTCCCCACGGTGAGCGGCAGCGTCGATGAACCCGGAAGTCCCTTTGGACAAAATGTCTAGCGTCTCTTCGAAACAGATTCGAGATGCATCCGTGTCCAGTCTCTTTTTTAAACCTAGATTAATTATAATTAACAGCTAATTAAAATTTTGAATCGTTCAATACATTTCAAATAAAATTATAATTTCACTAACATTCATAATCGATTGTAGAGTTGGCTTGGACACACTGACTCCGTTCTTGGTTCCATATATAATCCCGCTTACATTTCAAAGATTTGTACTCGTAAGTATTACCACGGGATAGCTTACATTGATAGTACTTTCTGGGGTCACCGGGGTCAGCGATGAAGCCGACGCTGGTGCAAGGTCCATTGTATTCTGAAAGGCTATCTTCCGAAGAGAGTTGGACATCGCTTAAGACGATCCAAATCAGTATCTGTTTTTTTTTCAATTTTAAAATCTTGGAATTAATTTTCAAATTTTATAATATTAGTTTGATTGATTACTAAGTATTACTAACCGTTGTAGTAATGCGAAAGGAGGATATCATGTTTTGTGATAAAGGTCTAGATTTTTTAATT
This sequence comes from Agrenia bidenticulata, assembly GCA_034694785.1. Classification (NCBI taxonomy): domain Eukaryota; kingdom Metazoa; phylum Arthropoda; class Collembola; order Entomobryomorpha; family Isotomidae; genus Agrenia; species Agrenia bidenticulata. The sequence goes on along the minus strand of JAQFYM010001110.1, from coordinate 8,948 downwards.
CACAAAGTAAATTCTTAGGTTTTTATTTTTTACAGCAGTTCAAAACAAAGTGCTTAATAATCGTTTGAAATGGTTTTAAATATTTTTAGACTCGCCTTAAATACTAGTAAATATTTCCCCACTTGCTTGAAAAATATGAATGACTTATTAGTGTGTTTACCAAAATGCTAATTGCATTTTCTGCGGAATTAAATGATGTGCTTTGCACCTGTGTTAATAACATTAAACTTAATCATCCTCTCTACAAAAGTGTTAAAATGTAGCTCTGTCTGTCCGATGCTATACTCATTGTCCGACCACTTAGGTCAAAGCTGAATAGCTCATTAGAAGCCCTGATTTGTTGTAGGGGTCCTAGGGCATGTTATTTTTTCGAAAAACTCTTGACCTTCAGGAAAGGTCAACTCCATTTGTTCATGCCTTTAGGGGTAAACACTGGAGCTGGGCTGAAAATGATTAGTGGGGCCAGTGGGGATGGTAAGGATTTGAAGGCGGAAATAAAGATAAAGGACCCATTGTGCAGTGAAACTGAAAAGTGTTAATGTGAGCAGTGAGACAAAACGAGAATGGATGTTAGTTTGATGTAAATGTAAAGATTTACTTCTAAAATAAGTTCTAACGCCCTGGGCTTTGACAAATGAGTTAGGATTTTACGAAAGTAGTGGCCCGTACGGGCCTGTTGGCCACAACTGATATCTGAATATCATGACGATCCAATGCTCGCATTTATCAAGATTGACCTTCACCTCATTAAATATACAAAGCAGTTAAACGTACCGATTCGGCTTGATAAAGTACTTAATTACTACAACCGATTTATATCATGGGCATATTAAAAGGCCTAGTCAAATTTAGCTACCCTTAAGAAACTCCCAGACTTAACGTTTTCAAATATTAGTTCATAATGTTAAACCATAAAATAAATATACCTAAAAAAAAAAAAGGAACGGTTACAACGGAAGACTTCCACTTGACAGTGGTCATTACGTCTCCGAGGGGTCTCTTGTATGGAGGACCAACCCTACTTGAAATTGTAGTGAGGAATAAAGGCTAAATACCTGATATGACTAAGGATGTTAATTTCAAGCAATTCTTTTATCTTTTGATTGCAATCATCTCATTATTACTGAACCATTCATTGAAACAATTTAAAAAGCATTATTGGATTCAATTCAAAGCGGCCCTTTAAATCATATGTCAAACAAGGGAGATTTCAAAGCCTTTGAATTGAGTTAAACAATTAAAGTTCAGTTCCGAAGGATATGTAAGTTAAAGGAATGAGGTTTGAGCCCTGCCAAATAGTCCCTTACGCTCCAACCTTTGGCATAGCAAAGTCATTGATTCACAATATACCTCATAATGCATCGTAGCATCTTATAAATCCGTCAAAGATGAAGTTCTTCCTTTTTGCCTTGAATCTCGAAATTTTACAAAATCAAACACCCAATAAAATTGTCATGAACTACGGGATTAGACAATTCAAGAATTTTATTAATATTCTTGTTTACTTGGAAGTAACAACCAATTATTTACAAAACATATTTTCCCATTTAATGATTTCTTTGTTAAATCTTGTACGTCAACTTAGAGACATCTCTGAACCCGCCGTCAGCGAATGCCCGCCGAAATTCGGCTAATTTCAAGACAAAAGTTTATAAATATCCTTAAATATCTTTCCCACCATCAAAATCGATAACGTTAAGTACCTTTAGATAGAAACAAAGCTTATAATTATTTCGAGCATATTTCCAAACATCAGACTTTACGGCAACTGTAATAAAAATAATTATGAAAATGGTATTTATGGGATACTATCCTGGTGAAAAAGTCAATATCTTCGTTGACTGCATGAGTGCCGTCAAGGCTTTGGTAAGTGCCATACCAGGGAGTGTTTGCACCTACTTAACAGGCTGGCGGAATCCAGGGAAGTGATCCTTCTCTAGGTCCCAGCTCATAAAGAATTTAACGGATATGAGAAGGTGGACAAGCTGGCCAAGGAGGCCACAAGTATGGCCTTCTGTGGTCCTTGTCCAATAATACCTCTTACTGAAATAGCAAACTCTAGCACAATTCATGCTCTAAAACACCGAGCACGGCGGTTGGGTGCTAACTGCCGTCAAAATAAAAATGTTCGAGGTGAGCCCTAAAAATGGATCCACTGAACATAAATACTTAACGACCTTACAATGGCAAGCTGTAACGCTTGTATTAGTGAATCGGTAAGAGATTTATTATACTCATGCTGGTTAATATACCACTGAGCAAGTGAGTGAGTCATAATATTTGAATTACAATGTTATAATAATATAATAAAGAATGTGGGTTATTAGGTCAGTGTTACAGTCCCCTCCCGGAATAAAATTCCTCCTGGGATTTGAAATTGAAAACAGGAAAAAATTTATATGGGAATAATAAGTAAAATAATATATATGAAGGAATAACGGTAACATCCGCGGATGAAATCCTAGAGCGACGATGTCCGTAAACCGTGTAGAATAGCAGGAGCATCCGGGGATTGAATCCTAGAGCGACGATGACCTGGCGAATAGCAGGAGCATCCGAAGATTGAATCCGCGACGATGACTGGAAAACTTGGAACGGCTGTTCCATAAAGAAGTGTAGAAGAGTGGCCGAACTAAAGTTGGGGATCCACCTCTTCTTCTGTTGAGGACGAGGACGAAGGTGAAGAAGACGTTGTCGACGACGCCGACGCTGAAGAGCTGGTGACATATCGCTTGCTCCGTTTCTTGGACTTGTGCTTAACAGTCCGTTTACGTTTCAGTCCGCGCGGTTTCGAAATATCGACGACTGATTTGTGAGGAATAAATAGAACAGGAGCACAGGGCAGTGGAGTAGGTGGCAAGTAAGCGATGCTTTAACACGGGCCGGGTTGCTGAATTTTATTGAGATTGGAAGACGAGCCTCACGCCTCATTTCAAAACACAAGATGATGGTTCATATCAAACTACCAATTCAAAATATGCAATCATCATACAAATTGTAGGAGACCCGGTCGATTCCATTTACATACAATAACAGCCTATGCTATATCAACACAAACATTAAATTCGTTGCTCAAAACGGGGAACAAATCATTCCCATCTCAGACAATAATTGCAAGCCTTATTCTACGGGATTGTGCTTAATCCCAAAATATCCCAATAATCCGATGATGGGGCAGAATTGCATTAAAGCAGTAATGTCCAAAGCCAACACAGTAGCAGACATGATTCACCATTGTCATTTGTCTTGTCCGGAATATGATTCAACACAAGTCAACATTTTCCAAATAGCTAGTAACCGCTTTGCTATTACTAACACCCTTGAACTAGCCTTACTCAAATTCACCGGAAAGAATAAAATAACTCTCCCAGACTCAGCACATCAGATTGGAATTAGGGAAATCGGGATTTCCTGCCACTGTCAAATTCATATTGGTCAGACAACTATTATATACCCCTGACCATCCATGTTCATCCAGTTTTTCTCCAGAATTCGTCATTCATCAACTGATCCCGGCAGCTTTTACTGTTAGCCAGAATAGTATTGTCACTAATAGCACCTTATTTTCATCATCAGTCATCAGAGGCCAAGAACCGTGAACCACTTCAATTTCACTAGTCACACATTACAACCAGTACACTTGCCTACAATCATTCATATTAACACCGGCCTTTCAATCATTTCAACCCTGTGGACACTCATCATTTCTATAATAATAATCATTTGGCTAGTTTACAAAATACTGCACTTGCCCCGCACCTCCACCAATGTAACGCTTGTATTAGTGAGTCGGTAAGAGATAGATTTATTATACTCATGCTGGCTTATATACCAGTGAGCAAGTGAGTGAGTCATAATATTTGTATTACAATGTTATAATAATATAATAAAGAATGTGGGTTATTGGGCCAGTGTTACAAAGCCCTCCCGGCTACTTTTGCAGGTTATCACGGGGCATAATACCCTCAACAAACGCATGTTTCTTATAGTACTGTCAACTTCCCCAATCTGCGCCTTGTGCAAGGAAATGGAAATAACTAGCCTCCATTATGTGGGTGTGTTTCCTAAATTTGCTAACATTAGACAAGAAACTCTTGGCTCTGATATGATGGACTAAGAGGACTTAAAAAGCATTCCCTTGCCTGACTTACTTAGGTTCATTAAGAAGTCAGGACGATTCTCCAATGATCAAGGAGGGAATGGTTGATCAACTCATCAAACGCGTGTTAGGTTACACTGCAATAGGCCAGAAATGGCCTTTGCTGCTTGAGTGGCACTAATAATAGATTGAGGTTCGGAAATAGGCTTGAAAAATGAGAAGCTTTATACCTTTCTGCTCTTAAAAAATCTAAGTGTAGCTTGGTTATTTAATAATTTTTTTAATTACAGTTGCGTAAAGTTTGATGTTGGAAATATGCTCGAAACAATGATAAGCTTTTTCTTATATGTGAAGATACTTAACGTTTTCGATTTTGATAGTGGGGAAATTTTTTGAAATTAGCTGAATTGGGGCTGGTTGCCGCTGACGGCGGGTTTAGAGACATCTCTAAGTTGACGTACCTGTTAAATTGTTTAGTAAAGGCGTGTTTTCATATTCGCGCTTGCCTTACGTCTTAAAAACAATAGACATTCTTCACTTGCAAGCTCATCAATGCCAATAAAAAAATCTTTAAGTCTTTTCTTAGAGAAATAATCGCATATATTTCACATATCTCTCTGTCTGTTCCGCGTATTTATAATTATTTAGAAAATCTAGCCGCAACCACATTGTAGAAAATGTGATGACCTTTAATTTAAATTTTTCTATATTCAAACTCTTTAAATTTTCAACACGTTTTTGCCAAAAATTTCTAGGAATCCCAGAGGGGTGACGAAATTGCTTTAACGCGTCCTTCAACTTTTTTCTAGTTACGAATGTTTATAATTTTTCTGTTGTGGTTCATGCTTATTGCTTAGCACTAACATATTTGCTAACAACACATTTAATATTGTCCTTATGGTTCTTAATATTAGTTTAATGCTTTTCTAAAATATTTCTACATTTCTCCTTTCTTTGTACATTCTAATTTCTTTGCCGTGTCAGTCTATTCTATTTTCGTGGCTAAATTTGTACGGTTAAGAATCTGTAGATCTACAACGTCGATTCTTGCTATTTTATAGCATTTGGACATTTAAATATTATCTAAGTTGTTATTATCCCTCTACTTTCACTTTTCGTATCTAACTCATGACAAACATGAAATTCATATGGGTACCGACAGGGAAAGTTAATCTACAAGAATAAACCCAGCTTGAGCTCTAATTTGTCCTTGCGGGTCTAAACCGTCAGTATCGAAGCCCCTTCAACTCCATTGAAAATGTAGGCCGTCGCCTTCTTGGAGTAATTTTTCTCAATTTCTTGTATCACGTTTTGAGCTTGAGAGGCCTTGACCTTAAATTAAAAATAACCATTTCATTCTTAACGCTTTCCAAAAATAACGAAACATTAAAAAAAAATATCCCTACAACTAACCAGGGCAACAATACATCCCCCGAATCCACCGCCGGTCATCCGAGATCCGTAAACTCCCGGTACTTTCATCGTAATGTCCACCAATTCATCCAGCTCTGGACAGGACACAGCATACAGATCTCTGTATACAAATTAACAATCAAATCATCCCATCAATCACATGAATTGCACAAATGAATCCTTAGCACTCCAATCTCGATTACCGCAAAGAGACGTGGCTTTGGTACATGAGGCGACCCATCTCATCGAAATTCCCTTCCGTAATTGCCTCCGTCGCTTTTGAGCATCTTTCGATTTCGCTTACAACGTGAAGGGCCCTTTGGTAGACCCGCTGTCCGAGTTCATCCCGCTTTTCTAATAAAAAATAAAATATTTAGCAACACTGCCCGACCATCGTCCTCCAAAATCGAGGAAAATTCATTGATTGTAAGTTAAAACTTAAAGGTACCCCTTAGAGAAGACATGGTAGCGTCCCTCAAACTCTTGACCCCTACGACCTTGGCGGCTTCAAAGCAATCACTGCGACGCTGTGGGTATTCGCTTCCACTAAGCTGGTGCTTCACGTTGGAGTTGACGACGAGGAATGCGACCTCTTCCCCTCCTAAGGGCTTCGTTGTGTCCAACCTCACCAACTTCGTCTCCAGTGATCGACAATCAATCAAAAGGGCTGAGCTCTCCTGGCCCAGGCAAGATATGAACTGGTCCATGATCCCACAGGGCATGTTGGCAAAGGTGTGCTCCGCCTTTTGACACAGCAAAGCCTTCTCGGTCAATCTACAATTCAACATCAATGTCACATGTCACAAGGGTCATTACGGTCATTAGGGTTTAGTACTGATCGAGGTTTTTTCAACAAATGGGGAACAGTGAGAAAGTGTTCGGGGAGGCTTGAGCAATGGCTTAACGACGCTTACCAACTGATTAAAAAAATTCAAAGGGTCCCTTGTAAACATTTTGAATTTTTTTGCCGCAGTTATTATTGATATTTCAAATCTAAAATAGTCTCATCAAGTTGAATGTGAATTTAAATAGGAATCTGTGAGCAGTCAATCTGACTCGACTTTTGCCCTTGAAGACCCTGTTGCGTGAGCCTGTTTGTCATTTCAAGTAGTATCGATAAAGGACCCCACCGGGGTTATGAAGTCAGTAAGCTGTGGTAATGCAATCGTTTAAGGGTACCCCTTTAAAGGCTTAAGCTTACAGTAGTGATTTGCCAGTTAAAGCTTCAAGAAAAGTGCAAGTGGCCACTTCAAGGGAAGCACTACTAGAAAGTCCACCGCCGAGGGGGACTGTCGTCAAAATGCACGCATCGAATCCAGGCACAGCTTCTATTCTCCGCCACAGTTGACAATCAAAAATAAGCTCATATGCAAATTTAAAAACCGAATATAAAAAGTAAAATTCCGAAATTAATACCTGGAAAGTGCTCGATGACCCCTTTGACATAGTTAGCCCATTTGGGTGTCCCCTGGGTCAACCTTGTCGTTGGGGTTGGAGCGTCGAACTCAATCATTTTCGGGTCGTCCACATCTGCCAAAGTGAGGATGCGGATTTTATTTGAATTGTTCGGCTTCCCAATCAAAACCGAATATAATGGGATGGCCTGTGTGTGCATTAACAATGTCAATATTTAATCCCCACCGGTCTGATAAATATTATGTAATGGGCCAATTTTAATGGACAGGTGTGAATATCATTAGCAACAAGGCTTTGTTTTCATGACGGGCCATCTGGGAAATTATGAATTGGCACGCCCACGTGTCTTAGTAAAATAATCAATATCAAATTCGAGGGGAAAGCTGGGGTGTATAATTATACTTGTTTTTTTTCGAACTACAGTCCCCCTTAGAATCTTCAAAAACAGTTAGGGTCTTGGAATTTTTAAAGAGTTTGTCTCAAGAGATATAAAATGTATTAAAAGAATTGGTCAATTTTTTTAAAGGTTTATAAAATTTGCATGAGATGTCTGCAAATTCTTTTCCACAGTTTAAAACTACAAGAGGAATGAAGCCCAAGAAAACTTTTAAATTCCTAACCTCTGACCTCCAACCCAAAAACTAACCATAGGAAAGACGAATCCATCATTGTAGTCCGTATGCTCTCCGATAATATTGACCCGTCCGGGTGCCTTAGCTCCGATGGTGGGGGTCCCTCCGAATTCCTTTTCAAAAGCTTCCTTGCACCTACCAACTAACAAGCTGATACCCTCAATCTCCATTATTCTTCTCCTTCTCAATCCGATTCAAAAGATTTCTTCTCTTAAAATATGAGAAACCCGGGTGCGGAAACCTGCGCCAGGCAACTACTTCTCACAATACCCGCCTCTGCAAAAAATCCTTGCAATATTAAAACACTCTGAAATTATGTGGCTAATAAATAAGTAAATTGAACCCTTCGGCAGTGGCGAGGTTTACATTCTCAATATCTGAGCACCCTTGGCTCAGCATTAAAATAAGACCCTTACGTTCTTAGACCCGATTAAAACCCGACTACGGGATATTTATGAAAACCACATTTAAATCCAAATTCCTTCTGGCTCAATTGAAGGCTGAAGGTGTCGGTGTCGGTGCTGGATGTTCTTTAAGCTATTCAGCCAATCTTCTGTCCACCAAGATCATCTGAGCCAAAAAAAAAACTGCAGACGCTCACAATATGTTGCGTCAGTTGTGTGTGTGTGTGTCCTTTGGGTTGAGTGGTATCCATCTCCAGTTCCATTAGTTCCATATCATTCATAACTATAACCTTTAATAATATCTATAGAACATACTCTAGTTATTATTGCGATTATTCACCCCTTTTCGCATGTACTTCTGGAGCTGTCGGAGAGTAGTGTATAGTACGAGTATGAGCTCGCTATGCTAATTTCTAAGAACTCGTCTGTACTGTGTCAGTAGGGGTTTGGCTGGCTGGGTCGGATTGTTGGGACTTGGTAAACAAATGTGCCAACTGGCTGAGGGGATCGTGACGAAGTTAACACTGGGATGAGATGCTCAGTGGGTTGGGTTTTAAGTATCGGGTTCAAGGTTATGTGGATTAGAATGGCTCAGAGGCTTAACTTTTATATTCCCGTTTGATCTCATAGGGTAATTAAGGATTTTAATTACTAGCCTTGGACATGATTTGGGGGATTTTGCTGATTAGCCTTTAATTACTCACGTCCATTTGGGGTATAGATAATTATTTGGCATTTTGAACAGAACAGGATAGTTTGAAATAAAAGTGCGTAGGTGAATGAAACGGTTCATTGGGATATGATGTTTGAAATTAACTGGAGTGGGAATGCTTTTGAGATTTTTGAAAACCGATTAAAATTTTAATACAGTTTTTTTGTATTTAAATTGCAGATTATTATATACACATATAATAAACCGTTCAACGAAATAGTAAAGTATCGACTGTTTCGGGTATATGTCCATTTTCTGGGTCACTGGATGAC